>JACEIK010010059.1:7636-45591 GCA_018107945.1 Datura stramonium
ATATGAGTCGTACCAGGATCCAACACTTAGTCAAAATCTAGCCAGTCATGCAAGGTACGAAGGGAAGCTACGGGCCGTAGGATGCTGCTACGGGTCGTAGGTTGGCTTCTGACGACTGTGGAACCAGATATGAAAATTCATCACGTTATCCTAGGAAAAGGATTCTTGTGTATGTATAAATACATTTTAGGTTTGATTTTTTGGTAGACAGAGTAGAGAAAAGATTAGAATCGAGAAGAGAAGAGATTTTGAGTAGAAAAATAGAGAATTGAGTTGATTCAACTTGTGATCAACCTTTTCTTGAATTTTTCTTGTTCTTGCTACTTGTTCTTCAAGAATTTGGTGATTAATTTAAGGAAGTGTTTTTCTCATCCATTCTTGTAAGTATTGATTTATGTTCTTAATCATGAATGCAATTCACAACCTTACAACTAGGAGAGTCTGAAACCTCCATAGCTAGGATTATGGGAACCATGATGGATTAACAAGCTAGAGTTGCACAAAGTGATTTTAAAACCAATACAAAATACTTATATTGTATTCTCTTCATTCTAAAACGTTCTTAATGGTGCACAACATTAGGAAGTTCCTGAATTCTTTACTTGCTTAGGAATAAGAGGAAGAGATTAGGAAAAGATAATTACAATAGAGCCTTGATTCTGATAATCATTGTATTAACTTGAGCTGTGGTTGCAGGATAGTTAAATCTGGAACTTAGTGATAATGGAAAGAGGTGTGGTTTGAGCATTATCATACGGCCAGTACGTGGAATGTACCGAGTATGCAAGGTAAGTAAAACAAATATTTAAAATATATAAAAGATCATAAAACATCATAAGAGTAGGACAATATGTTCATGACATAAATATCGTAACATAACATATTATAAGGCTCAAGGTTTTAAAAAATTCATAATATGATCGTAATCATAATCATAAGAGAAAAGCTTTATTAAACGTTACTTGAGCCAATATACATAAACATAATCATGTATAAATTATGAGGAACAGTGGGAGACTTCTCTTAATTGACATACCCCATATGAGCACACATGGAGCCCGACTTGTAAACCTAGTCGGGAGGCCGTTCATACCCTGCCAAGAGTAGAACCATGAAAGTGTGATATCACCATGAAGGGGGCCACTTGGGCCTAGGATAGTCACAAATGAGGTCCCAACATACCTACGGTAACACGTAGTTTATGAGATACAGGGCAGAACCTGGGCCCCGAATAACTTGAACAATAGCCTGATCTCTCTAAAATTGTTCTAACTTGCATGCATTGGTGAGAAGAATGAGTAATCTGAACTTAACCCCATAAAAGGTCATTATTCATACCCCAAAAATTCATAGTTTAGGCCTTAGGAACTTAGAAATTACGAAAAAAGTCCCTTACTAAATTTGCAGAAAATAACTGCCAGGTGGTCCTAACGGATGACCTGACGACTCGTCGTTGGGGCACATGATTCGTTACCATGCCCGTCAGGTACACTGCCTCATCTGATCTCCTGGGATCATAACGGTTAACACAATGACTCATTAGGGGTGACCACGACTCGTGGTCACGTTGAGTGCACTGCCTACCCAACATCCTTTACTTATTTCCCCTTGACCACGGCTGACCCCACGAGTCGTGAAAACTGACCATGACTCGTGGTCAGGCCCGTGGTGACGAACTCTCCAGTCTTCTTCATTGAATGTTTGGGCATTTCCCCACAAGTCACACCATGACTCGTGGGCTGTCCTGATGAGTCTCCCTATGACTCGTCCTATGCCTGGTGCCAATTTTTCAATTTTCCTCCGCTTCAACTCCCGGGTCTGATATTTGGGTTTTCGAGGTATAACAATATCTCTTCCTTGGGTACATTCATCCTCTACTGTTGGAGAACACATAGAAAGAAGAAATATGCAATTATCAGTATCAATACTGATCATTTAAATCGTAAACTGACGGAATGACTACCTCCAATTCAACATATATAGTTGAACTGAATTTGCAAATCACATACACACCCATATACATAAAAGAAACCTGCGTGCATGAACTGAACATGAAACTAAATAGAGTTTTAGGTCAAAACATATACCTTAAGTTGGCATTGAGCTGGTAGAAAATAAATGTGGGTATCTATCCATCATGTCTGCTTCGGCTTCCCACGTAGCTCCTTCAACATACTCATTCCTCTATAACACTTTAACTGAAGCTACTTCTTTGTTCCGTAGCCTTCGAACCTGTCGATCTAGTATTTCCACCGGAACTTCCTCGTAGCTAAGGCTGTCTTTTACACCAATGCTGTCCACTGGAACTACTAAAGCTGGCTCTCCCAAATATTTCTTCAAAAGCGATACATGAAACACAGGATGCACAAAAGACAACTCTGAGGGCAAGTCCAACTCATACGGTACCTTACCAACTCTTCTCATAACCCGGGGAACAACATAGCGGGGACTGAGTTTTCCTTTCTTTTCGATCCTTATGACTCCCTTCATAGGAGATACCTTTAGAAATACCCAATCGTCCACCTCAAACTCCAACTCTCTCCTCCTCACATTAGCATATGACTTTTGACGACTCTAAGTGGTTTTCAGCCTGTCCCTTATCAACTGAACCTTCATCGTAGCCTCATGAACCAAATATGGACCTATCATAGTTGCCTCACCAACCTCGAACCATTCGATGGGCGATCTACATCTCCGCCCATAGAGAGCCTCGAACGGTGCCATTTGGATACTGGAGTGATAATTGTTATTGTAAGTGAACTCGATCAAGGGCAAGTGATCATCCCAATTACCTTTAAAGTCCATCACACAATCTCTCAATATGTCTTCGAGAGTTTGCAGTGTCCACTCTGCCTGACCATCCATTTGCAAAGGAAATGTTGTGCTGAGTTTAACCTGAGTCCCAAGCCCTTTCTGAAAAGACTGCTAAAATTGAGAGGTAATTTGGGTACCTCAATTTGAAATAATGGACAAGGGAACTCCATGTGATCGAACCAACTACCGAATATAAAGTTTAGCATAATCATCCACTGAATTTGTGGTTTTGACCTGTAGAAAGTGTGAAACCTTGGTCAGCCTGTCTACCACCACCCAAATAGAATCGTTGTGTCGATGAGTACGAGGTAGGCCTGTAATGAAATCCATATTAATTTATTTCCACTTCCAAGTGGGAATGCTAATGTCCTAAAGTACGCCTCTTGGCCTTTGATGCTCAACCTTTACTTGTTGATAGTTCGGGCACCTGGCTACGAATTCTGTAATATCCTTTTTCATGCTATCCCACCAATAGATTTCTCATAAATCACAATACATCTTGGTGGCACTTGGATGGATAGAATACCTAGAGCCATGGACCTCATGCAATATCCGGCTCCTCAAATCATCAACATCGGGAATACACAGGCGACCCTGGTACCGAAACACACCATCTCCCCCTTGGGAGAAGACCTCCACCTTCTGACTCCGACCTCCACCTTCTGACTCTGAATATCTTCTTTCAGCTTTACCAAAATTGGATCCTCATCTTGTATAGCTTTCACATCAGTCACCAAGGACGATTCTGACCGTTTGCACAACAACACCGCCATCGGTTGAGTCGACCAACCTAACTCCCAACCTTGCAAGTCGATGGACATCTTTCACCAGCTCCTCCTTCCCCTCATCCACATGGGACACACTCTCCATATAGATCCTACTAAGTGCATCCTCTACCACATTAGCCTTACCCAGATGGTAAAGGACACTCATATCATAGTCCTTGAGTAGCTCTAACCACCTCCTTTGCCGTAGATTGAGGTCTTTCTGCATGAACACATATTGTAAGCTCTTGTGGTCCGTAAAAACATCCACATGGACCCCGTATAAGTAATGCCGCCATATCTTCAATGCGAACACCACCGCAGCCAACTCAAGATCATAGATTGGGTAATTCTTATCATGGACCTTCAACTGCCTCGAAGCGTATGCTATCACTTTCCCTCGCTGCATCAATACACACCCGAGTCCGATTCTCGAAGAATCACAATACACTATAAAACCATTCGTACCCTCGGGTAGGGTCAACACCGGTGCGGTAGTGAGTCGAGTCTTCAATTCTTGGAAACTCTTCTCAGAAGCCCCCGACCATTGGAACTTCATCTTTTTCTGAGTCAACTTGGTCAAAGGTGATGCACATATATGAGAAACCTTCAACAAATCTCCAATAGTAGCCCATTAAACCTAAGAATCTCCGAATATATGAAGGATTCACCAATCTAGGCCAATTCTTCACTGCCTCGATTTTATGAGAATCTACCTTTATGCCCTCGCCTGATACTACATGGCCCAAAAATACTACCGAGTTCAACCAAAACTCGCACTTGCTGAACTTTGCATACAACTGTCGATCCTTAAGGTTCTGAAGCACTACTCTTAAATGTGCGGCATGCTCCTCCATGCTCCAAGAGTATATAAGGATATCATCAATGAACACAATCACGAACGTGTCCAAATATTGCTTGAACACCCTATTCATCAGGTCCATGAAAACTACTGGATCATTCGTTAGTCCAAAAGACATAACTACAAACTCATAATGACCATACCACGTCCTGAAGGCTGTCTTCGGGATATTACTCTCCCGAACTCGGAGCTAATGATACCCGGACCTGAGATCAATCTTGGAGAAACACTTGGCACCCTGAAGTTGGTAAAACAAATCATCGATCCTGGGCAAGGGATACCGGTTCTTAACGGTGACATTTTTCAATTGCCGATAGTCATGCACATCCGAAGAGAACCATCCTTCTTCTGAAAAAATAACACTGGTGCACCCCAAGGAGACTTGCTCAGTTTGATAAAGCCCTTATGTAACAAGTCCTTCAACTAATCCTTCAACTCCTTTAGCTTCGCTAGAGACATCTTGTAAGGAGGAATAGATATAGGATGTGTATCGGGTAGAAGGTCAATACCAAAATCAATCTCCCGCTCAGTAGGAACACCTGGCAAATCATCAGGAAAGACCTTTTGATACTCACGCACCACCGGAAATGACTGGATAGTTGGGGTCTCGGACTCAACATCTTTAACTCTGACCAGATGGTACATGAAACCCTTAAAAATCATCTTTCGGGCCTTAAGATATGTAATAAATCGACCTGCTGGTACAACCGAACTACCCTTCCACTCAAAAACTGATTTTCTCGAAAAATGAAATTCCATCGCATGGGTCCTACAATTTACAAAATCATAACACGCATATAACCAATCCATGCCAAGAATAATATCAAAGTAAGTCATAACTAACTCTACAAGGTCTACGAAGGTGACTTTATGCAATATAGTGACCGTACATCCTCTATACACCCGCCTAGCTACAACCGAATCACCGATAGGAGTAGAAACCAAAAATGGTTCCGACAGAGTCTCGGGACTAACTCCAAAGCTACTAGCAATGTATAGAGTCACAAAATACAAGGTAGCTTCGGGGTCTAGCAAAGAATAAACATCAATATGAAAAATGCACAACATACCAGTGACCACATCTAGAGAGATATCCTGCTCCCGACGGGGTGCTAAAGCATAAAACCTGTTTTCATGCTGACCGACGGTTGAACTAGTCGAGGCACCCTGATGAGGGGGATGTGCTACTGGACCCATAACTGTCGATCCTAGCCCTCTTGGCCTCTCTCTGCCTCTGATATACCGAATCAATCTACTGAGCATGCAACACAATACGGGGAAAGTCTATGTCTCGATGCAACATGGAAATCCTGCAGTCCTTATCCAGATAGTCTACCACTCCATGTATAAAATGACTCACCCGAGCACTCTGGTCCGCCACCAAATCCGATGCATACTTGGATAAACGGGTGAACTCTTATGCGTACTCCTGAATGGACATGTCACCCTACTTCAAGTTAACAAACTCGGCCACCTTTTGCTCCCTCATCTCCCGAGGGAAGAATCGATCCAAGAACGCTTGTGTGGAACTCTTCCCAACCAATAGGTCCTTCACCCACTACCCTAGAATCTCTCCACTGTTTGAACCATATGTGGGCCACCCCTTAGAGATGATAGGAGGCCAAATCAACACAATCTCAATTGATCACCCCCATAGCCTAGGGGATCTTTAGAATCTCCTCGATAAAATCATGCAGATTCTCATCCACCTTGGAGCCAATGAACTCCGGAGGTTCATCCTCAAGAAGTCTCTAATCTGGGCTGCTGCCGCATTGCCATTCTGTGGGATATGCGCAACAGCCTGATGGTTGACCTGAGTAGTCAAGGCTTGTGCCAGCATCTGGATAGCCGCCCGTAACTCAGCGTGGGCAACTGGCTCTGGTGCCTGGGGTTCCTAAACAGGTGGGGCTTACTAATGCCCATGATCATTGCCATCTTCGTGGCCTTCACCGTTCCCATTTCTACCATCGTTCATTCTTCTTGGAGCCATGATTCTACAATCGCGGTTAAAATGAATTAGAAGAATAAAAGGACTTTTCGTTGCATGACATAGATCATGAAAGAAGGGAACATTTCCTAAACGTCTCGTAGCCTCTTCATCATAAGTGTGGCGTGCTTCACACCCATGAAAAATACTCTACTTAACGCGGCTTTCAGACACCCTAGTACACTTCAAACCTATGGATCTGATACCAAGTTTGTCACGACCAGAGAGTAGACTCAGATCGTAAACACGGGACAAGGAACCCCGAGAGGGTCCCAAGTCGACCCATGGCATAAGTATATCTAACTTCATTCACATTAAGAGGAACACTAAAAATAAAACATAGCGGAAACGTAAACATGAAATAGCATATCATGACATACGAAATCACTAGACATACACAGGCTGAGTACTACACATTGTCTGAGAGCCTCTACTACATACGATGGGTTGATGGGACAACACCCCCAACTAACCCGGGAAAGGACTGAAACATAAGTAGCATGAAAGTCTATCGAATGGCCCTCGAAACATGAGGACTCACCAGTAAGCTAAAAGTACACTCTGAAGGGGTCTAGATATGAGGATGAGCCTGAGAGTCGGAACCTGTATCATAAGACGATACAACATAGAAAGTATGCGGTCAGTATGTAGAATGTACCAAGTATGCAAGGTAAGTAAAATGGACATTTAAAATATATAAAAGATTATAAAATATCATAAGAGTAGGACAACATGCTCATGAAATAAATATCGTAACATAACACATTGTATGGATCAAGGTTTTCAAGACATTCATAATACGATCATAATCATAATCATAAGAGAAAAGCTTTATTAAACGTGAATTGAGCCAATATACATAAATATAATCATGCATAAATTATGAGGAACAGTGGGAGACTTCTCTTAACCGACATACCCCATATGAGCACACATGGAGCCCGACTTGTAAACCTAGTCGGGAGGCCATTCGTACCTTGCCAAGGGTAGAACCATGAAAGTGTGATATCACCATGAAGAGGGCCACTTGGGCCTGGGAAAGTCACAAAGGAGGTCCCAACATACCTACAGTCACACGTAGTTTATGAGATTCGGGGCAGAACCTGGATCCCGAACCTACTCGGTGTTCAATACTACTCCCAAAATATATATAGTGCTCATAGTGTATCATGCATGAGTTCATGGGATAGTTAATTCATGATTATCATAAACATGCTTGTAAATACGTGAACTAGCCATGAATCAAGGCCCTTGAGTCGGCCAAAATATAAATTCATAAATCATAGGATCCATGTATATTTGTAGATCATACTTATACCTTGTAAATCCTCATATCATGATGGGTAATTGAATAAATTCATATTTCAGATCATAGATCATGATGAGTTTGTAAATGTCAACAATTAGAGAGTATATCACAAATCGATTCATCATAAATCATGCATAATTATACTTGATTTGGTAGAAATCGAAATCAATGAATTTATAATCAAAATTAATGGTAGAATCTGATCTAAATCCATAAAATATGATGTATATATAATAAATCATAAAAACCCATTAGTGATTCATTAGTTTTTCTCAAAATTGAACTTAAAACTCCATAAGATTTTTGATAGATTTTTTTCATGAATTCATAAGGAATGGGCATGGGTGTGAACGGAAACACCCATTTGGAACCTTACATACCTGGGTGAGATTAGATTCTAAAGTTCTTGAATTCTCAAAGATGGATTGATAGGGAGAAGCTTGAAGAATAGCTTGATCTCTCTAAAATTGTTCTAACTTGCATGCATGGGTGAGAAGAATGAGTAATCTAAACTTAACCCCATAAAAGGTCATTATTCATACCCCAAAACATCGTAGTTTAGGTCTTAGGAACTTAGGAATTATGAAAAGGCCCTTATTAAATCCGCAGAAAATAACTACCAGGTGGTCCTAACGGACGACTTGACGACTCGTCATTAGGGCACACGATTCGTTACCATGTCGTCAGGTACACTGCCTCATCTGATCTCCTGGGCTCATAACGGTTAACACAACAACTCATTAAGGGTGACCACGACTCGTGGTCACCAGTCATTGAGTGCACTGCCTACCCAACATCCTTTACTTATTTCTCCTTGACCACGGCTGACCCCACGAGCCGTGAGGACTGACCACGACTCATGGTCAAGCCCGTGGTGACTAACTATCCAGTCTTCTTCGCTAAACGCTTGGGCCTTTCCCCATAAGTCACACCACGACTCGAGGGCTGTTCTGATGGGTCTTCCCATGACTCATCCTGTGCCTGGTGCCAAATTTTAAATTTTCCTCCACTTCAACTCCCGGGTCTGATCTTTGGGTTCCTGGGGTATAACAGTCACCCCCATCATCTGGGTGATCTTTTGGATCTCCTTGATGAACTCTTTTGGGTCCTCATCCACTCTCGACCCACGAAACTCAGGGGGATTCATCCTGAGAAAGTCCCTACCTCTAGTCGCAGTTGCGTTCCCATTCTGGGAAACATGAGCCACTGCCTGCTGATTGACCTGAGCGGTCAATGCCTGCCAACATCTGGATAGTTTCCCTAAACTCAGCATGGGCAACCTGCTTGGGCACATGATCCTCTGGGGCTAGTGGGGCTTGATGGTGCCCATCTCCATAGCCATCCTCGTGGCCATTTCCATTTCTGTTGTCGTTCTTTTTTCTGTTAACTTGACGAGGAGGCATGATTCTGCAAACGCGTATAGCATGAGTTAGAAGGACAGTGAGATACTTCATTACACGACATAGATCATGAAAGAAGGGAAATTTCCTAAAATGTTTCGTAGCCTCTTCATCATAAGTGTGTCATGCTTTACACTCATGAAAAATACTATACTTGATGTGGCTTTCAGACACCCTAGGACACACTAAACCTTTGCTCTGATACCAAGTTTGTCATGACCCGAACATAGGCTCGGATCTAGACACAGAACCTAAACCATAAATGGCTCCAAGTCGACCCATGACATGAACATGAAATCTAAAGCTCAACATACACAAAGCGTAAATCTATATTCTAAAATAGTGAATGTTTGAATAATAGAACATTTAAATAATGGAGAATCTCAAACACAGAATCCAAAGTTGAATATACAAGCTATGTATGATAAGCCTCTAACATACTGACGAGCTGATGGGATAACAACACTAACTAGCTCACTAGAAATCTCAAACATAAATGACAGTAACTGAACTATCTAAAGGTCCTCAAAAGATGAGGACTCACTAACAGCTATCTGGACTGAACTATGAAAACTGGCTAGCGACGAGACTGAATCTGAATGTCTAAGCCTGTATCATGAAATAATACAATTAGAGTATGTGGTCAGTACTTGGAATGTACTGACTATTAGTAAAACAGGCTAAGTAAGTATAAACTGGAAACATACATAACATAAATCATATCAATATAAGATTCGGAGAGTAAGGACTGTATGCTAATATTTGAAAACATGAATAGACATAAACTAGATCTCAAGACTGAATAGAATGACCCAAAACTGAAATTAATATTCATAAGTAAAACTGATAAGCTGATCATTGGGTCAAACCTACTGAAAAACATGTTATCATAACTGATAAACATGCATAGCTGAAATCATGAGGAATGATGGGAGACTCGCCATATAACCAACAGTATCACGATAGATCTTATGTGATCCCAACTATTACACTCAAGTGGGCAAAGCCNTCCAAAGCCTTGTCAGGGCTAAGGGCGCTACCATGATATCAATATCAAGCTAAAGGCCTATTGGGGGCAAGTGAAAGCTCACAAGGGAGGTCCCAAAGTAACTAAAAATCCTACATTGGCACGTAGTTCTCAAACTCGGGGTTTTCTTGAACCCCTAGCTAACTCGGTGCTAGATACTACTCCCAAAAACATGAAATGCTCTCCATCATTTTTCAACGAAGCTGACACCATTATTTTACAACAAAGCTGATAATGTAGGCATAGTCTGAAATCTTAATATAGGGAGCCTTGGCTCAAAATATACCACAAGCTGAAAGTGGGAGTATCGACACCGAAACCAAGTGGTAATCTAATATCATAAAACTCAACTAAATCCTGAAAACATACTTCAATCATGTGGGCTTGCCCAAACTTAACATATTTGAAATAGACTTGATACTAACAAATCATGAGTTCATACATGGGTAAATCATGAATATTCTTTCATGCTACACATCTCATCATACTAGAAAATATAGATCATAAACTTGATTTTTCATGAAACTTGCATGATTGGGCAAAAACTTGTAATCATGAATTTGTAATCGATTTGCACCTAAAATGTTACACCCCGAAAGATGTTAGTGGCTAGTGTGCGTGCGCGTGGGCTTGTGGCGGGAAATGAGAGCTTGACGTGTGTGGGAAGATCCTCGAAGGCAGGACGAGCGAGGACATCGTTGAGTGGATTATCAAGTCATGCGAGGCCAGGATGCAAGGGCCTGTGCAACGCGCCAGCCCTACCTGTGTGATGGGCAGCGCGGCGCGGCAGCCACCCAGCGCACTGGGAAGTGTGGCGCGGCACGCCCTTGGCGCATTGGCCAGCGCGAGGTGTCCCTTGCCACTGCCCTATTACTATATAAGGCCCTCCTTGTTAATTTTAAATCATTCCTCAACATTTTTCTCAAACTAAAAGAGAGGGAAACATGGTTTTCAATTAGGTCCCGAGGTAGAGACGTTCCCCCTCCGAATTGGTCTAGCTTTTCAGAGGCCTTCATAGATCATTTCTTACCATGAGAAATTCGATTGGCCTAGGTGGATCAGTTTTTGCACTTGGAACAAGGCTCGATAGTGTCCGGGGATATGCAATGAAATTTGATTCCTTGGCCAGATATGCGCCAGCCTTTGTGCATACCCTGCTGGCCAAAGTACATCGGTTTATTATAGGGTTGATTCCAGAGTATGTGGAAACTTGTGTTACAGCTACTTTACGGGAGGACATGGACATTTCCTGCATTCAGGCTTTCGCTCAGAATATTGAAGGGATCAGGCAACGATAGCGGGAGGTAGAAAGGACAAATCAAGAGCAGCACCAGAGGGCCAGGCCTAGTGACATGCAAGCAGAATTCCAGCGTGGACCTAGGCCACGAATATCAGTAGGCCACCCATACCCCCACCTCCACAGCAGCAGGGTGTAGACTAGAATTCCAGGGGCAGTCAAGACCCGGCGAGAGCTCATGGGCATCAGGCTCTCAACAGCAGAGGGGAATAGATCAGAGCAGGTCCACTGTGACACGTTGTACCATCTGCAGCTGACATCATTTTAGGGGAGTACAGGCATGGTTCTACTGCTTTTTATACCTGTGGACAAAAGGGTCATGTGATGAGCGATTTTCCAACTAGAGGTCAGGGTGATCGGGACCGACAGGACAAATCTTCAGCAGGGTCACATTCCCCAGCACCTTCAGTAGGGCGCAGTCCCTCAGCTCCAATCCGTAGAGGCCGAGGTAGATTAGGGGCATCAAGTTCAGACAGTGGTCCGGATCGCAATTATGCTTTACCAGCGCGATAGGAGTTAGAGTCGCCGTTGTATATTGTGACAGGTATGCTGGACATTTGCTCTCACTCAATTTATGCTTTGATAGACCAGGTTCAACTTTGTCCTATATTACTATCACAACCGGAACATAGGCCTGGGTCGACACACGGGACAAAGAGCCCTGAGAGACTCCAAGTCGACCCATCGCATGAACATATATCTAACTAAATCAAACAATGTGGAAGACATAACATAATAAGAAAAGCAGAAGTTTAAGCATAACATATAATCCAAAATATACAACACAAGTCTGAAACTGAATACAATCTATTATCTGAAAAGCCTCTAAGTCTGATAAGTTGATGGGACAAGACCCCAACTAACTCTCTAAGTCTGAAACTGAAAATACGCCAACATAACTGAATAAAAGCGGGGCCATCGATAGATGAGGACTCACCAACAGAGAATAATGCTAACTCCGAAACCTAGCTAGTGGCGGGGCTGAGTCTAAAGGTTGGAGCCTGTATCATGAAGCGATACAACATAAAGTATGCAGTCAATACGTGGAATGTACCGAGTATGCAAGGTAAGTAAAACCATTTAATTAAGTATAATCATTTAAAACATGAATAATATAAAATAACATCAAGATAATAATCTGAGATTAGGGCTTGCATGCTATTCTCTGAAATCATTACCTCAACATAACTAAACATCGTAACTGAATCGAATGACCAAAAGCTGAAATCTTATAATCATATGAAAACTGAACATTGGGTCAAACCAATTTTAGAACATATATATATATCATGAATGATAAACATGCATAACTGAAATCATGAGAAACAATGGGAGACTCCTCATATAACCGACATACCACGATAGAGCTTACGAGGTCCCAACTATGACACTCAAATGGGTAGAGCCGTCCAAAGCCTTGCCAGGGCTAAGGACGATACCATGATATTGATATCAAGCTCAAGGCCCCCTTGGGGCAGGGGAAAGCTCACAAAGAAGGGTCCAAAATAATCTGATCATACCTACGTTGGTGTGTAGTTCTGAGGCATAGGGTTGACTGACCCATAGCCTACTCGGTGCTAGACACTACTCCCAAAAACATGCATATGCTCTTCATCATTTTTCAACAAAGCTAACCATCGTCTAGAATTGGAGCGGAATAATCATATACATAATTAATCTGAAATCATACATGAGGATATTTTTCTCAAACCATAACACAAGTTTAACATAAATGGGAGTCTTAACTCCAAAATCATGTGGTAAGCTTAATTCGGGAAATTTATAAATAATACTTGATCATATGGACATTTCCCAATACTTTAACATGCTTAAAAATACTTAATTCACTTGAAAACATGATTATAAATATGGGTAACTTGAAAACATGTTTTTCGTCAATAATATCTCATCATACTAGAACATTCATCATAAATCTCAACTTTCATGAACTTCTCATAAATGGGCATTTTAGTTTATAAATCTTGAAACATGATTATAATTGAAAATAATATAAAACTTGCCCATGAATCATAATTCATCAATTAAAATATACTTAGATCATACCTATGACATATATTTAGGAATTTCATGCATCACGTTAAAACCCCGTAGAATCAACATAGGAATTTTCATGAATTAGTGAGGTATTGGGCATGGGTGTGAACAAATTCACCCATTCATAACCCTAGATACCTGATAGGATCTGATTCTACCACTTTTCTGATTGCCCAATGAAGATTTGAAGAAAACTTGAAGAAACCTACACTTGATCACCTTCTAAACCCCTTTAATTTGCATGCATGGATGTGAATGAGCCTAAAATGAACTTATCCCTCATAAAACTACCTATTTCGAGCTTAAAATGATGTAGTTTAGGCCTTAGGATCATAGGAATTATGGAAAAGTCCTTACTAAATTCGCAGGAAATAACTTACTGCCAATCCCCATGAGGGACTGGACGAATTCTTACCAAAGACCACAACTCGTTGCATCAGTCGTTGTGTGCACTGTCCAAAATTCATCTAGGGCTTGCCAAGGGGGACCCTACGAGTCATTACTGGTGACCACGACTTGTGGTCACCACTCGTCATCTTCACTGCCCAAAGTCTTAAATCATTAGTAACCGGCTGACCACAACTCGTGGTCATGTCCGTGGTGATTTCAAAACTCAAAATTTTAACTCAAGTACAGTACCTCACCATGAGTCACTTCACGACTCGTGGTCTACCCCATGGATCACAGAAAAACTCGTTCTGTGACCTAGTGCCAAATTTCCAATTTTCTCCGTTTCAACTCCCGGGTCTGATCTTTGGGCTTTTGGGGTATAACAATATCTCCCCCTTGGGAACATTCATCCTCGAATGATGGAAAACCATATAGAAAAGCATAGAAATGCAATCATCATATTCAAATATTGATCTTACAAGCTGAAAACTGA
Organism: Datura stramonium; assembly: GCA_018107945.1. Lineage (NCBI taxonomy): Eukaryota > Viridiplantae > Streptophyta > Magnoliopsida > Solanales > Solanaceae > Datura > Datura stramonium. Next base: position 22,035 of record JACEIK010010059.1, read on the forward strand.
CGAAATGACTACCTCCGAACTGATCCACATGGTTGAACCGAATTCACAAACCATACATACATACCTTGACATAAATGAAACTTGGGCACATGGACTGAACATGAAAACTGAATAGAATTTTAGGGAAAAAACTGATACCTCAAGCTAGAATTGAGTTGGTAGAGAATAAATGTGGGTATCTAACCATCATGTCTGCCTTGGCTTCCCAGGTAGCTCCCTCAACATGCCGATTCTTCCATAAAACTTTAACTAAAGCTACCTCCTTGTTTCTTAGACTTCGAACCTATCGATCCAATATTTCCACTGGAACCTCCAAATAACTAAGGATGTCCTTTACACCGACCTTGTCTACAGGGACAACTAGAGTTGGATCACCCAAACACTTCTTTAAGAGCGATATATGGAAGTCGGGATGAACTGAAGCTAACTCTGATAGCTCTAACTCATAAGCCACCTTGCCAACACGTCTCAAAATCTGGTACGGGCCAACATAGAGTGGACTGAGTTTTCCTTTCTTTCTGAACCTCATCGCTCCCTTCACGGGAGATACCCTTAGAAACACCCAATCATCAACTTCGAACTCAAGCTCCCTTCTTCTCACATGCACATAGGACTTTTGACGACTCTAGGTTGTTTTCAACCTTTCCCTTATCAACTGAACTTTCTCCATAGCCTCATGGACTGAATCCGTACCTATCAATGTAGCCTCACTGACTTCAAACCAACCAATAGGCGATCTACATCTCCGCCCATAAAGAGCCTCAAACGGAGCCATCTGAATGCTAGAATGGTAGTTGTTGTTGTATGCAAACTCAATAAGAGGCAAATGATCATCCCAACTACCCTTGAAATCAATAACACAGGCTCTCAAAATATCCTCAAGAGTCTGAATAGTCTGCTCTGCCTGACCATCTGTTTGCGAGTGAAAAGCTTTGCTAAGCTTTACTTGAGTACCAAGTCCCTTTTGAAAAGATCTCCAAAACTGGGAGGTAAACTAAGCACCTCTATCTGATATGATGGACAAGGGCACTCCATGAAATCTAACCAACTCCCAAATGTATAATTTAGCATAATCCTCCGCTGAATTGGTAGTTTTGACCAGTAGGAAATAAGCTGATTTAGTCAACCTGTCCACAACAACCCAAATGGAGTTATATAGTCTACGAGTGTGAGGCAAACCTGTAATGAAGTCCATGTTGATATCCTCCTACTTCCAAGTGGGGATGCTATAATCTTGGAGCACACCTTCGTATCTTTGATGCTCAACTTTCACCTATTGACAGTTTGGACACTTAGCCACAAATTTTGCTATGTCCTTCTTCATGCCATTCCACCAATAGACTTCCCGTAGGTCACGGTACATCTTGGTGGCACCTAGATGTATAGAATACCTGGATCCATGAGCCTCGTGCAATATCCGGTCTCTCAAATCATCAACGTCTGGAATACATAAGTGACCCTAGTATCGAAGCACACCATCTCCCCCTTTGGAGAAGACTTCCACCTTCTGATTCTGAACGACTTCCTTCAATTTCACCAAGATAGGGTCCTCGTCTTGTCTATCTTTAACATCAGTCACCAAGGATGATTCTGACCCATTCTGAACAATTATTCTGCCATCTATCAAGTCGACCAAATGAATTCCCAACCATGCAAGTCTATGCACATATTTCACTAATTTTTTCCTTTCCTCCTCCACATGGGACACATTCTCCATCGAAAGCCTATTAAGAGCGTCTTCTACTACATTGGCCTTGCCAGGGCGGTAAAGGACACTCATATCATAATCGTTGAGTAGCTCCAACCACCTCCTTTGTTGCAAATTGGGGTCTTTCTAGGTAAACACATATTGTAGGCTCCTGTTGTCCGTAAACACATCTACGTGAACCCCGTATAAGTAGTGTCTCCATATTCTCAAGGCAAATACCACCGCCGCCAATTAAAGATCATGAGTGGGGTAATTATTTTCATGCACTTTCAGCTGTCTAGAAGCATAAGCTATAAACTTTCCTTGTTGCATCAATACACATCCAAGTCCGATCCTTGAAGCATCACAATAAACCACAAACCCATCTGTGCCCTCAGCTAGGGTCAACACCGGTGCTGAGGTGAGTCGAGCCTTCAACTCTTGGAAGCTCTTCTCACAAGCATCCAACAATTGGAACTTTACCTTCTTCTGGGTCAGTTTAGTCAATGGTGCTGCAATAGATGAAAACCCCTCAATGAATCTCCGATAGTATCTAGCTAAGCCCAAAAAACTCCTGATATCTGAAGAATTCACTGGTCTGGGCCAATTCTTCACTGCCTCTATATTCTGTAAGTCTACTTGGACACCCTCACTAGACTCCACATGACCCATGAATGCCACAGAATTTAAGCAAAACTCACATTTGCTGAATTTTGTATACAATTGACTATCCTTCAAAGTTTGCAACACCACCCTCAAATGAGCGGCATGCTCCTCCTCGCTCTGAGAGTATATAAGGATGTCATCAATGAACACGATCACGATTATGTCTAGATATGTCTTGAACACCCTGTTCATCAGATCCATAAAAGCTGCAGGAGCATTTGTTAGTCCAAAAGACATAACTACAAATTCATAGTGATCGTATCGAGTTTTGAAAGCTATTTTTGAAATGTCACTCGCTCGAACCATGAGCTGATGGTACCCAGATCCGAGGTCTATCTTGGAAAAGCACTTGGCACCCTGAAGCTGGTCAAATAACTCATCAATCCTAGGGAGATGATACATGTTCTTGATGGTGACCTTATTTAATTGTTGATAGTCAATGCACATTTGAAGGGAAGCATCTTTCTTTCGGACAAATAAAACTGGTGCACCCCATGGAGACTTGTTATATTTGATGAAACCCTTGTCTAGAAGGTCCTTCAACTGATCTTTCAACTCCTTTAGCTCGGCTGGGGCCATTCTGTAGGGAGGAATAGATATAGGTTGTGTGTCGGTAGAAGGTCAATACCAAAATCGATTTCCCTCTCAAGAGGAATACAAGGTATATCATCATGGAACACTTTTGGATACTCGTGTACTACTAGAACTGACTAGATAGTCGGGGTCTCGGATGTAGCATCCTTAACCCTAACTAGATGGTACACACAACCTTTGGAAATCATCTTTATAGCCTTAGGGTTGGAAATGAAACGACCTACAGACACAACTAAACTACCCTTCCTTTCTAAGACTGGCTCACCCGAAAATCAAAACTCTACCGCACGAGTTCTACAATTAACTAGGCATAACATGCAAATAGCCAATCCATGTCGAGAATAAAATCAAAATCGGTCATGGATAACTCTACTAGATCTTCTGAGGTAACTTTCTGGAGTACTGAGACCATGCAATTTCTATAAACCCGTCTAGCTATAACTAAATCACCAACTGGAGTAGAGACTTAGAAGGGTTCAGATAAGATTTTGGGACTGACTTCGAAGATACTAGAAACATAGGGCATAAAAAAGGACAAGGTAGCCAATTGATCTAACAAAGAGTAAACATCAAGGTGGAAAACTCACAACATACCAGTAACTACATCCGGGGAGACCTCTTGCTCCTAGCAAGATGCTAAGGCATAGAATCGATTTTGGTGTTGACCGCCACCTGTGCTAGTAGATGCCCCCTACTAGATTGGGTGTGAAGGTGGAGCTACTAAATTGAAAGCTGGGCCTCGGCCCCAATCATGGCCCTATCTAGCTACTGGGAAATCTCTAAGCATATGTCCAGGCTTCCCACACCCAAAGCAAGCGCTTGTACCAGCCAAGCACTGACCCGTGTGCCCCCGACCACACCTTCCGCAAATTGGGATACTGGAATCTGCAGGCCTGCCGCTCTGACCCTTAGAGCTTGATGCTCACCCTCTCTGGTCATGATTAGGTTTGGATGGCACACTCATCGCTGAAGATGCTGGGGCTGAAGATCTTTGGTGGGTCTACTATCGATGCCCACCTCCTGGCCTTGGCTGAGAGAACCTATAGTTGTCTGTCCTGGCCCTCTTGGCCTCTCTCTCCCTCAGGTGCGCCTCCTCCATCTACTAGGCGTAAAAGAATATATGAGGGAAATCCATATCCTAATGGAGCATAGCGGTCCTGCAATCCTTGTCTAGATAGTCTGCCACCCTATGAACAAACCTTTTCACTCGCGCCCTATGATCAACCACTAACTTTGGGGCGTATTTTGACAAACGAGTGAAATCTAGGGAATACTTTTGCACCGTCATCTTCCCCTGCGTTAGGTTCACGAACTCTACTTCCTTCAACTTCCTTATCTCACGAGGGAAAAATCGATCTAGAAAGGCAACGTGAAACTCCTATCAATTGATAGGGCCTGCACTGGCTGCCCTACTATCCTTCCACTATCTAAAACAAATGTATGTGCCCCCTTCAACTGATAAGAGGACAAATCAGCACACTCTACTCCATTCACCCCCATGACCTCGGTGATCTTGACAATCTCATCAATAAACTCATGCGGATCATCGTCCACCTTTGACCTATGAAACTCTGGTAGGTTCATCTTTAGGAAATCTATGACTTATACTGCCACATTCCCGTTCTGCGGGACATGCGCCACTGCTTGCTGGTTAACCTGGGTGGTCAAGGCCTGTGCTAGCATCTGAATAGCTGCCCGAAATTCAGCATGGGCAACCGTCTCTGGTGCATGGTGCTCCTGGACTGGTGGAGCTTATTGGTGCTCGTCCCTATTGCCATCCTCGTGGAAATTTCCATTTCCATTCCTTCTGACGTTAACTCTGTGGGGAGGCATGATTCTGCAATCACGAATAACACGAGGTAGAAGGATAGAGAGACATTTCACAGCACGACATAGATCATTAAAGAAGGGAACATTTCCTAAACGTCTCGTAGCCTCTTCATCATAATTGTGCAGCACTTCACACCCATGAAAAAGGCTCTACTTAACGTGGCTTTCAAAAACCCTAGGACACTTAAAAACCTAATGTCCTGATACCAAGTTTGTCACGACCCGAACATAGGCCCGGATCGAGATATGGGACAAGGAGCCTCGAGAGACTCCAAGTCAACCCATGACATGAACATACATCTAACTCAATCAAACAAAATGGAAGACTTTGCATAATAAGCAAAGAAGAAGTCTAAGCATAATATATAATCCAAAATATACAACATGAGTTTAAAACTGAATACAATCTGGTGTCTAAAAAGCATCTAAGTGTGATGAGTTGATGGGATAAAACCCCAACTAACTCTCTAAGTCTGAAACTAAAAATACGCCAACATAACTGAATAAAAGAGGGGCCCTCGTAGATGAGGACTTACCAACATAGACTAATGCTAACTTCGGAAGATGGCTAGTGACGGGGCTGAGTCTGAAGATCGGAGCCTGTATCATGAAGCGATACAACATAGAGTATGCGGTCAGTACATAGAATGTACCGAGTAGGCAAGGTAAATAAAATTTCTTAAATAAGTAAAATCATTTAAAACATGCATAATATAAAATAACGTCAAGATAAGAATCTTAGATTAGGGCTTGCATGATATGCTCTGAAATCATGACCTCAACATAACCAAACATCATAACTAAATCGAATGACCCAAAGCTGAAATTTGATAATCATAAGTAAAACTGAACAGTGGGTTAAACCTGTTTTAGAACATATATAGATATCATAAATGATAAACTTGCATAACTGAAATCATGAGGAACAATGGGAGACTCGTCATGTAACCTACATACCATGATAGAGCTTACGTCGTTCTAACTATTATACTCAAGTGGGTAGAGCCGTCCAAAGCCTTGCTAGGGATAAAAACTATACCATGATATCGATATCAAGCTCAAAGCCCCCTTGGGGTAGGGGAAAGCTCACATAGGAGGTCCCAAAATAATCTGATCATACCTACGTTGGTGCGTAGTTCTGAGGCATAGGGTTGACTGACCCATAGCCTACTCGGTACTAGACACTACTCCCAAAAATATGCATATGTTCTCCATCGTTTTTCAATGAAGCTGACCAACGTCTAGAGATGAAGCTGAATAATGATATACATAATCAATCTGAAATCATACATGAGAAGCTTTTGCTCAAACCATACGACAAGCTAAACATAAATGGGAGTTTAACTCCAAAACCATGTGGTAAGCTTAATTCGGGAAATCATAAATCATACTTGAACATATGGGAATTTCCCAATACTTTAACATACTTGAAAATACTTAATTCACTTGAAAACATGATTATAAACATGGGTAACTTGAAAAGATTCTTTTCATCAATAATATCTCATCATACTTGAACATTCATCATAAATCTCAACTTTCATGAACTTCTCATAAATGGGCATTTTAGTTTATAAAACTTGAAACGTGATTATAATTGAAAACAATATAAAACTTTCCCATGAATCATAATTCATCAATTAAAACATACTTCGATCATACCCATGGCATAGATTTACAAATTTCATGCAACGGGTTAAAACCCATGAATCAACATAGGAATTTTCATGAATTAGAGTGGGATTGGGCATGGTTGTGAATAAATTCACCCATTCATAACCCTAAATACCTGATAGGATCTGATTCTACCACTTTTCTAATTGCCCAATGAAGATTTGAAGAAAACTTGAAGAAACCTACACTTGATCACCTTCTAAGCCTCTTCAAGTTGTATACATAGATGTGAATGATCCTAAAATGAACTTACCCATCATAAAAATGCCTATTTCGATCTTAAAACGACGTATTTTAGGCCTAAGGATCATAGGAATTACGGAAAATCCCTTACTAAATTCGCAGGAAATAACTGACTGCTAGTCCCCACGAGGGATTGGACGAATCGTTACCAAGGACCATGACTTGTGGCATCATTCATTGTGTGTACTGTCAAAAATTCATCTGGGGCTAACCACGGGGGACCCTACGAGTTGTTACTAGTGACCACGACTCGTGCTCACCACTCGTCATCTTCACTGCCCAAAATCTTAAATCATTAGCAGCCGGCTGACCACAACTCATCCCACGAATCTTGGGGACTGACCACGACTCGTTGTGATGTCTGTGGTGATTTCAAAACCCAAAATTTCAAATCTACTCTAGTACCTCACCACAAGTCACTGCACGACTCTTGGTCTACCCCATGGGTCACAGAACGATTTATTCTGTGACCTGGTGCCAAATTTCCAATTTTCTCCATTTCAACTCCCGGGTCTGATCTTTGGGATTTAAGGTATAATAGTTACTCCGCTAGTGGCCCAAAAGTTTGGTATAACGCCGAAATTACTTCAGCGACCCTTCTCGGTGTCTACACCCGTAGGTGATTCTATTATGGCTAAAATGATTTACCAGGGTTGCCCAGTAGAGGTTGTCAGTCACCAGAGTTCAGAAGATTTAGTGGAGCTAGAAATGATTGATTTTGATGCAATTATGGGTATGGATTGGCTAGCGCCATGTTATGCCTATGTGGAGTGTTGGACCAAGACTGACCGATTTCACTTTCCAGGGGAGGTAGTGCGAGAGTGGAAAGGTAATGCAGCTACGCCAAAAGGTAGGTTCATATCCTATCTTTGGGCAAAAAAGTTGATAGAAAAGGGGTGTATTTACCATAATGTTAGGGTTCGGGATATGCAAGAGGGATCCCCGACCTTCAGTCCATCCCAGTGGTTAATAAGTTTCCAGATGAACTCCTGGTGTTCCCCCAGAACGGGAAATTGATTTCTCTGTCAACTTGCTACCAGGTACTCATCCTATACCCATTCCTCCATATCGAATGGCTCCTGCTAAATTGAAAGAATTGAAAGATGAGTTGAAAGAATTGTTAGATAAGGGATTTATCAGGCCGAGTACTTCACCGTGGGGTGCACCAGTTCTATTTGTATGAAAGAAAGATGTCTCCCTACGAATGTGCATAGATTATTGGCAGTTGAATAAGGTTACCATTAAGAATAAATACCCCTTCCAAAGGATAGATGATTTGTTTGATCAGTTATAGGGGGAAAAATATTTTTCCAAAATTGATTTAAGGTCCGGGTACCATCAAGTGCGAGTTCGGGAGAAAGATATCCTGAAGATAGCTTTCAGGACCAGGTATAGTCATTTTGAAATTTTTAGTTATGTCTTTCGGGTTGGCGAATTCCCCAACAGTGTTCATGGATCAGATGAACAACATCTTCAGGACATATTTAGATCTATTTGTGATAGTGTTCATCGATGATATTCTGATGTATTCCCGTTCAAAAGAGGAACAATAGAGATCATTTGCGGACAATACTCCAGATCCTCAAAGATCGCCAGTTATATGAAAAATTTTCTAAATGTGAGTTCTAGCTGAATTCCGTAGATTTCTTGGGCCATATTGTATCAGATGCGGGTATTCAGGTTGATTCATAGAAAATTGAGGTAGTAAAGACATGGTCAAGACCTACAACTCCAACTTCATAGTTTCCTAGAGTTAGCCGGGTATTATAGAAGGTTTGTGGAAGTATTTTCTACCCTATCAGCGGCTTTGACCAAATTGACTCAAAAAGCAGCCAAGTTCCATTGGACCGAGGCTTGTGAGCAGAGTTTTCAAGAGTTGAAAAATAGATTGACATCAGCACCAGTGTTAGCCTTGCTGGAATGTTCAGAGGGTTATGCTATATACTGTGATGCTTCAGGCATTGTGTTAGGGTGCGTTCTAATGCAACACTGTAAGGTAATTTCTTATGCTTCAAGGCGACTAAGGAAGAATGAAAAGAACTTTCCCACTCATTATTTGGAGTTAGCTGCAATGGTTCATGACATAAAAATATGGAGGCATTACTTGTATGGTGTGCACGTGGATATTTTTACTGATCATAAGAGCCTCTAGTACATCTTTCCGCAGAAAGAGTTGAATTTGCGGCAGTATCGTTGGCTAGAATTACTGAAAGACTAGACGTGAATATTTTTTATCACCCAAGGAAGGCTAATATTGTCCTAGATGCCCTTAGCTGCAGATCTATGGGAAGCGTAGCACATCTAAGGCCAGATTAGTGGGAAATGGATCCATAACTACACTAGCTATCCAACTTAGCAGTCCGGGTAGTAGATTCATAGGATAATGGTCCTGTGATTCAGAATACAATAGTATCATCCCTGGTAGTAGAGGTAAAAGAACGGCAATATAAGGACCCTAACCTAGTACAACTCAAGGGTAAGGTTCAGCAAGGTGAATTAATGGACTTTAAGTTAACAGAAGACGGGGTCTTGAGATTCAAAGGCCGCCTCTGCGTTCTAGATGTAGTAGGGCTCCGCCAACAAATCATGGAAGAAGTACATTATTCTCGTTACTCTCTTGATCCAGGCTACCCAAAGATGTACCATGACATAAAGGAAATATACTGGTGGCTTGGAATGAAAAAGGTGCAGTTGAATTTGTAGCACAGTGTCCTAATTGCCAGCAGGTAAAGGTTGAACATCAGAAACCTAGCGAATTGACTTAGGAGATAGCGGTGCCTATATGGAAATGGGAAGCAAGTTGAACATCAGAAACCTAGCGAATTGACTTAGGAGATAGCGGTGCCTATATGGAAATGGGAAGCAATCAATATGGAATTTGTGACAGGGTTACCTCGCACTAGGCGTATATTCGATTCTATTTGTGTCATTGTCGACAGACTAATGAAGTCAGCCCATTTCTTGCCATTCAGAACTACCTTCTCTACTGAAGACTATGTTGAGTTGTATATCAAGGAGATAGTTCGACTATATGGTGTTCCCGCATCTATTATTTCCGATAGAGGGGCACAATTCACAATTAGATTCTGGCAGTCATTTCAGAAAGGCTTAGGGACACAAGTTAATCTGAGTACATCATTCCAGCCTCAGACTGATGCTCAAGTAGAGCGCACCATTCAGACACTCGAGGATATGTTACGGGCGTGTGTGCTAAAATTTGGAGGAAGTTGGGACGAGCATCTACCCCTTATAGAATTTGCATACAATAACAACTCTCATTTTTCAATCCAGATGACACCTTATGAGGCCTTATATGGAAGAAAATATAGGTCTCCCATCAAATGGTTCAAAGTAGGGGATTCAGGATTGATCGGACCCGATATGATCCACCAATCAGAAGAAAAAGTAAAACTCATTAGAGAGCACTTGCTAAAAGCCCAGAGTTGTCAGAAGTCCAATTCCGATGTGCGGCGTAGAGACTTGAAATTCAATGTTGATGATTGGGTATTCCTCAATGTTTTGCCGATGAAGAGCGTGATGAGATTTGGCAAAAAGGGGAAGCTTAGCCCTAGGTTTATTGGCCCGTGTCGGATCCTCCGAAGGATAGGCCCAGTGGCATATGAGCTTGAACTGCCTCCAGAGATAGAATCTGTTCATCTAGTCTTCCACGTGTCAATGTTGTGAAAGTGCATAGGGGACCCGTCTCGGGTTGTTCCAGTTGAGGATGTTCAAGTTACTGAAGAGTTATCCTACGAAGAGGTTCCACTTGCTATACTAGATCGGCAGGTTCGTAGGTTAAGAACTAAAGATGTAGCCTCCATTAAAGTTCTATGGAGGAACAAAAATAAATAAGAAATGACTTAGGAAGTTGAGGACGACATAAGGTCTAGATATCCTCACTTATTTCAAGATTTACCCGGATTATGTAGTTGAGGTAAGGTTGTTGTTCAGCTATTATTTTACTGCTTATGTTATTAGTACTGTTTAGTGGTTTCCTCTATGTGGTGGAGTAGCTGTTTATAGCATCCTGTGAGATGCCTATGTTGGGCTTTTCTGCGTTTCATGTTTTTGGATAGTCCATATAATACAGAGGAGACTCTTCCAAAATTTTTCTAGCATTAGTTAAAAGAGTTGAGTTTTTTTAAGCCTAAAGATTACATTCGAGGAAGAATGTTCCTAAGGGGGAGATGATGTTACACCCCGCAAGATGTTAGCAGCTAGTGTGTGTGAGCGTGGGCTTGTGACGAGCAATGAGAGCTTGACATGTGTGGGAAGAGCCTCGGAGGCAGGACGAGCGAGGACATCATCGAGTGGATTAGCAGGGTCGGGCGAGGCCTAGCTGAGAGGGCCTGTGCGACGCGCCAGCTTGCCTACGTGATGGGCAGTGCAGCGCTGCATGCCCTTGGCGTGTTGGCCAGCGTGAGGCTCCCCCCTTCCACCGACCTATTACTATATAAGGCCCTCCTTGTTAATTTTAAATCATTCCTCAACATTTTTCTCGAACTAAAAGAGAGAGAGCAATGTGGGTTTCGATTAGTTTTCATCAAATTACGTCGTCAAACTCTGTCCAAATGCAAATTCACCTTGGATAACAACTTCTAGGACTATGGGAAGCACCTCTACGGAGTCATTTCTTGAAAATTCTCTCAGTATACTGGAACCCCGCCGAGTAAAGTTTTTCAGAATTAATCCAAATTGAGTCCTAAACAGCCACAGGAAATAGGTAAGCATTTCTCCCTTCTAAACTCTCAAGAAATTGTAAACTTTCAACCTAGTTAAATAGAGTTCAATTATAGTTAATATTATATTGAAAAATATTATTGCTTGCTGAATTTAGTACGGAAAATAGCCCTATTCTCTCATCGTAAGAGCTACAGTTGAGTGGAACCACCGGTTGCAGGTTGAAACTAATTAGTTAAACGAGAATCGGCATTCGAGGTATGTCAAGGTCAATTCCTTCAGCAAGTTATTTTTGTCGTATAGTAATACGACCTACTTCTTTGTAATAAAGTCAGAAGCATGTATGTTGAGATTAGCTGCTACCGTTAGTTTGAGACTAGCATTTTCTATTTAGGTTGGGACTGACGCTACCCTATATAGCCTTCCGTCGACCAACCTCAGGGTTACTAGCCATGTCATAGCCTACGTGGCTATATGGATCGCTCCAAGGAGCTATATGTTGTCCCAAGGGACTATGTTCAAGCCCAAGGGCTATATTACAGTCCATCCATAAATGGGCTTTTATATTTATGCCGTGTCGGCATCACTAACCCTCCATTGAGCCTTGTGTGCCCAGGGCGCAGTTACAGGAGCCCATCGGGCTCAGACACAGCTATAGGAGCCCTACGAGCTCAGTTGCAGACCCAGAGGCCACGTAGGTTGACTATAGTTACCCATTGACTCATATTGACCATGCTAGCGGTATATAGATTGGAGTGTGCTCGCCAGGGCTTATGGGGGCCCCGGGCGGGTTATTCTATACTGGTTGTGTCTTCCAGGATTATGGGGGCTAGATAAGGTTTTTGTTTGCATTACTTATTGTTAGTTATACAACAGGTTGGGAGGCTATTCATGTTATACCTCTTATCTTTTCTATTGATCCTTTTCAGCTCTATTATCAGTATTATTCAGTCATTTTCATTACTGACTTACATATTCGGTACATATTGTACTGACGCCCATCTTTGGGCCGCTGCATTACTTACCTGCAGGTGCGGATAGACGCAGTTCAGGACCTTCCTAGTCACCAGCTAGAGTCTCCAGTCCCGTCAGCTCCTTTTCTCCAGAGTTGATAGTTAGAGAATGTTTGTTCTTTTGTTTTACAGCTTTTGGGTAGGTCGGGGCCCCGTCCCAACTATTATTCCACTCTTAGAGGCTTGTAGACTACAGTTTCTCAGTTGATGGTTGTTGTTGTTGGCCATGTGGGGCCCATGTATATTTATCTCACGAAACTGCCATGTGGGGCCTAGTTTAGCTATTGGTTAGCAGCCTTATCGACAATAGCATGTTTGTGACTGCCTGTTTCCATTATGTTATAACTAGAAAGCATGGTGGACATGTCAGCCCCCATAGTATTCCCTTATTGCCTTGTGGTTGGTTAGTTGTTTTCTTTTATAGGTGGCTATGCGTCCTTGTCAGCTTGAGGCTATGTTTACAGCCGAGATATAGATCGTTGTTTTCTTGATTTGAATTGTGGGTAAGAACCAGGAGTGCATAAGCCAACCAGGTCAGCTCAGATCTCAGTATGGCATCAGGTTCCAGTCATGCATCCCAAGGTGGGGCGTGACGTAAAAATTGCTCATGAATCTTAAGACGTCATTTGAAACATGATGGGAATTGATCCATGAATTAAACATAGAGAATTTCACAAATTGTATTAAGACCCCATAGAATCATACACTTGAATAGATGATCCTGAGATAGGATTTGGGAATGAGACTGAAGGGTAAACTCTCATTCATGACCCTACATACCTGAAAAAAATCTAATTCTACACCCTTCCTTGAAAGCCCAAGAGATTTGGGAAAGAACTTGAAGAATTCTCAAGCTTGATCTTCAATAGAACCCTCTAATCTTGCATGCATGGGAGAGAATGACTTAGGATAGGCTAAGAAATCATAAAACTCTCCTAATAGAGCTTAAAACAACATAGTTTAGGACTTAGGAGCTAAGAAATTATGAAAACACTCTTACTAAATTCACAGGAAATGGACTCTGCCAGTCCCTATGAGGGACTCCATGAGTTGTGGGGTAGGGGACGACTCATGACTTCCCACTCATGATCTCCACTAGAAAACTACACCTCCAACTCTTCCTCCTAACCATGACCAACCTCACAGGTCGTGAAGTGACTTCACGACTCGTGACTTCCACCCGTGGTCACCCCCTGACCACGACTGCCAACCTCCACCTCACGAGTCACTCCATGACACATGGAGTAACCTCACAGGTCACTGGATGAGTCGTCTTGTGGCCTGGTGCAATATTTTCTATTTTCTCTGCTTACACCCTCGGGTTTGATCTTAGGGACATTCAGGGTATTAGACTAACCTGGTCTTAAATTGGGAGAAATGTCACTTCATTGTCAAAGAAGGGATAGTGTTGGGTCACAGAATCTTAGGAAATGGGATAGAGGTGGACAAGGAAAAAATTGAAGTAATAGCTGGATTGCCACTGCCTATCTCTGTAAAAGGGGTCAAAAGCTTTTTAGGGCATGCAAGATTCTATAGGAGTTTAACATCAAGGACTTCTCAAAGATTGAATAAGAATTGTGCTAACTTCTTGAGAAGGAGGTGAAGTTCGTGTTTGATGAGGCATGTCTGAAGGCTTTTGAATGCCTGAAGGAGAGACTCACCACCGCTCCTATTATTACAGCTCCAGATTGGTCTATCTCGTTTGAGATAATGTGTGATACTAGTGGGGTGGCCCTTGGTGCTGTCCTGGGGCAACGGAGAGCGAATATTTTTCACCCCATCCATTATTCCAGTAAGATACTTAATGCAGCTCAGAAGAACTACACAGTCACTGAACAGGAGCTACTAGCAGTGGTCTTTGCATTTAACAAGTTTCGGGCATACTTTCTTGGAAGTAAAGTAATTGTCTATACAGACTATGCTGCACTGAGGTACTTGATATCAAAAAAGGATTCTAAACCAAGGATGATCAGATGGGTGTTATTTCTCCAAGTTGAATTTGAGGTAAAAGACCGGAAGGGAATAAAAAATCAGGTGGCAGATCACTTGTCCAAACTAGAAGTAGAGGCTAGAGCAAAGAATGAGATTGATATCAATGATGCCTTCCCAAATGAACATGTATTAGTTTCATCTCAAGATTTGATCCCTTGTGTCACTGACTATGCAAATTATTTGGTGAGTGACATGATTCCAGTAGATATGATGCCCTAGCAATGGAAGTAGTTCCTGTTTGATGCTCGGAGGTACTATTGGGATGAACCATATCTATTCTGTATTTGTCCAGATGGGCTAATTTGGAGATGTGTGCCTGAGTTAGAGATGTTGAGTATTTGGAGGCTTACCCCTCATCCCTAGTTGGGGGTCATCATAGTGATATCCAAATTGCGCACAAAATTTTACAGTGCGGGTATTATTGGCCCTCTATCCACCAAGATACTTACCATTTTGCCAAGTCATGTGATCATTGGAAAAGGCAAGATGGCATTACTCGTAAGCATGATCTACTATTAACCCCTATTCTTGAAGAAGAGTTATTAGATATATGGGTATTGACTTCATGGGCCTATTCGTGAGCTCGTATGGGATGAAATACATCTTGGTGGCTATGGACTACGTCTTAAAATGGGTGGAGGCCATTGCACTCCCTAACAATGAAGGGAAAAGTATTACAACATTTCTGTGGAAGCACATATTTGCTAGATTTGGTACTCCCAGAGCAATCATCAGTGACAGTTGGTCACATTTTTGTAATCTCTTCTTTAGAATTCTGTTGGAGAAATATGGTGTGAAATATAAGGTGGCAACACCTTACCATACTCAATCAAGTGGGCAAATGGAAGTGTCCCACAGGGAGATCAAGACTATTCTGGCCAAAACAGTGAACACTAGCCAGACAGACTGGTCTAGGAATCTTGATGATGCAATATGGGAATATCAAACAACTGATAAGACCCGTATTGGCTGATCTACGTATCAGCTTGTCTATGGAAAGTCATGTCATATGCTCATAGAGTTAGAGCATAAGGCACTATGGGCACTGAAAAGTTTAATTTGGATTGGAATAAAGCAGCTAAGTTGAGATTAGATCAGCTAAATGAGTTAGATGAGTTGCGATTCCGAGCTTATGAGAGTGCCACCATTTATAAAGAAAGGATAAAAATCTACCATGGCTGGAAGATAGTAAAAAGGGAGTTCAACACAACTGGTTTGGTCCTACTGTCTAATTCAAGGCTCTTCCTGCATCACGATAAATAGAAATCTAGGTGGATGGGACCGTATAGAGTGATGAACGTGTAACGATATGGTGCAGTGGAGCTTGAAAACAAAGATGGTAAGAGGTTCAAGGTAAATGGGAAAAGAATAAAACTGTATATGGGAGACACTAAAGAAATAAGAGAGATTGAGTCGATGTACCTTAATGACGTCTGAATGATTAAGGAAGTTGCATCGTACCATAACGTTAAATTAGGTGCTACCTAGTGATAACTTCCAAAATATACTCTTCATACAAAGAGTATAAATGGTTGTTGTATCAAAACAAATATCCCGACGGGTTTCGAGGTTGAATCCCACAGGGACTAGTGAATGATATGTACGAGTGTCGTTTGAGAAATTTAATTTTTCTTGCACCACTTGGGAATAACATGGAAATAAACATGTTGGGGGAGATTGATATTTACAATAGAATATAACTTCTAATTTGGCTGACTATGATAACAAAATTACCAAGGTTGTTGACAAGAATGTGAAAGACTAGAGGTGTGGTGTAGATGATATGCTAACTAAAATAGGGTCATGCTAGGTCATCTCATAAGTTCAATTTGTGTAAATAATCTCGGAAATTGGGCATTTAATGCGTTTCAGCCTCATTAATACCTCTTGCTAGAGTTCTTTCAAACCTCTAGACACCATTAACTCAACCCGATCCAATTTGGATTAATAGATGTACTAATTTGTAGCTATTAGCTATTAATTAGGAGTGAGAATGTAAGTTTGGCTATTTCTAGCCCAATTTCATAATCTCTCATCCATACCCACTAATAAATTCTCTCCCAAAACTCAATTCTTCTTTTGCAAGCAACAATCAAGTAAGAACAATTAGATCCACATCAATATCAATGGATATTCAATTATAGATTGGAGAGAATCTAACATATTTCCACTTTATTAAACAATTTTGAGATGACTCTAGCAATACCCGCTCTAATAAAGCATCAATCATCACACACCTCTAGTTAATCATTTAGCTACTCATAATTAAGAAATTCAAAAGCACATTTAACAATAAACTCATTGAATTCAATAATAGGACTAGCAAAATCAAATTCAACAAGAAGTCATCAACAATGGCAGTACCTTGCTATGAAGAAGAAAAAGAAGAAAATGAAAATAATTCTAAAGAAAATAAAAATAATTCTTTTCAAATTCCACCAATCAAGTTCTTACTTTCTTCTTTGCCAAGAGAATGTTCTAAAAGCTAAAAATTAAGGTCTCATCAGTACAAAGTACTTCTCCCCAGAATATATTCAAAAGAAGTGTATACATCTATCTCTTTTTTTCGTGCTGGATAATTTATCCCCTGATCAGCGTTCTGGCATCAATCAGAGTATCGACTATTCACCGGTTCCATTTCGTGAATCGCAGGCTCTAATTTGTTCCGCCTCTAGTGAGTTCCATAGGCCATAGGAAATTCCTCCGGCATTTTGCTGGTCTCAACCCACGTACCACTGATTCTTTTCTCTTCGATCCAGAAATTCCAGTGGTCAATCGGCAGAAATACCAATGAGTCACCGGTTGAAGTCCACATTTGCCATTTGTTGTCATTCCCAAAGGCAGTGTTCACCATCTCTTGGCCGGTGTTTTTCTGATGTTTCATCGGTCTCTTTCGGTGAAGCGCCGGTTTTCACCTAATTCCCTTTTTTTTTCTCCCTTTCTTGCTCTTTTCTCCAAATCAGGTATCTGCACGCAAAAAATAAAAAAAAGGCATAAAATCCATCTAAAACAACTTGAAAACTATACTAAAATTCATGCTTAAGAGCCTAATGAGTTAGTAATTTACCAACTCATCAAACCCCCAAACTTGAACGATTGCTTATCCTCAAGTAATGCAGTTAATATCAGGTAAACAACATGCCACTTCACACAAATGTATGCATTAATTACCACTTGACCTCAGACAACCCAAAAATTGCTCACCGACTCACTGAGAAAGAGAAGCAAATTCCCCCAAAACAATAAAAATGGAAACATTTCAAGAGGCCACCACCATTCAAAAGCGCGATTCACAATAGACTTTTTTTTGCAAAACAAGGGCATAACTCATTGAAGAACGTATAGCATCTCAATTCATAACCATTTCACATTCAAAACTTGCCTTAGATCTTGCATTTCTCATGCCCTATGCACAAATTTACCTTTACTGCAATTGTGCCCTCAAAAGGGATGATGCCACTCACCGAAGTGAAAATCCCTATATTCTTCATGAACTCAATGCATTCAGACAAGGAATTGCACAATGAAAAGATTGCACTCACTCTCCCAAAAGAAATCTGCATGCAGTCAACTCGACCCATAAGCTTGCCCTTCATGTAATTCTCCACTAACGTAGAGCAACTGCACGTAAAATCACTTAGGACTTGCAGGCCATAACATAGGCTAGGGATGAGGGTAGGATAAATATATAGCTTTAGTGACTAATGCCTCCCTAATTCCCTTATAAACACTTGCAACATCCCATTATCTTATTGAAATTACTCCACCTTATTTCTATTTGTTCATTGTCTTCATCATTCGTGTAACACAAACCACCCTTTTAACACCCATGAATTCCAAATTAGCCTTTTGTATGCAAGAGATAGAACCTTTTTACTATTCTTTTCTTTTCTGATGATTCAAGGTCTCTCGACCCAATGATTCATTCATTTTATCACAATTTTGTGCTACCTCATATTGAAGCTCTCATTTCCCCCCTTCTTTTGCAAACCCCCAAACTCAGGCTTTTGCCTTATCTCACATTCATTTCCTTATCGCGCCCCATTTCATTAGCTTGAAGCCCCCATTTTTCATTGTTTTATTACTAGCAATTAGGGAGGATGGGTGCCAAAGAGAAGAATTAAAAATGGTCATTAGGCTTGTAATGTGGTTTCCAAGAAAGAGTCCAAGGCTCAAACATTGGATATCAAAAATTGATGCTCAAGGAGGCCATTTTGGGTGGTGACTAACAAAAGAAGGCCTAAGATCATGTTCTAAGTGCAACTACATCTAGGATTTCGCCTTGAGTTACACTTGGGGAAAGTTCTAGACAAGAAGTTGTGCATGAGATTCACAAAAGTCCTTACTACACAAGGCATCACCCTTAAAGAGACCAAAAAAGTCATTATCCACACAAAATATTCATTTAAGACATTAAAACATGCAAACTCATAAGTCAAGCAAGGAATCTACAAAGTATGACAAAGAGTGCTATGTTCTTGATTCAAACATCTGCTCATTATTTCTCATTTTCATGCCCCATTTTAGAATTTCATTTCAAAATTTTTTTCTGGTGGTGCCTCTCAAAACAGCTCCATAAAAGACTAAAAAAATGACATGGCATTTTCCCTTAAGAAAGTCGCCACTCAATCTATCATCGGGAAATGCCAACCCAGTTCAACAACAAAAAGGAAAGGAAAACAAAGACATGCTCCTCGAGAAAGAATCATGGTATGAAGAAAACCCTTGGAGTTTGATTACTATTCTATTATTTACACAACGAATAAACAAAGGACTTGGGTCCTGAAGGAGTAAACAATTCAACACAAGGACCCCATTCTCATTATTAGCCACTAACGTTCACCTAAAAATTTCAACCAAGTCATTCAAAAATTTCAACCAAATCATTCAACATCACAGGCCCAGCAAGGGCAATCATCAACAAAATTAAATCATTCAACATCATCAGCCCGACAAGGGCAATCATCAACAAATAAAAAACCAAGCCTGACAAAGTCTCACAATCCATCATAGATAATTAAAAAAAATAAAAGCCAGACAAGGGCTACTTCAACTCATCTTTAAACTAAAACATCAATGACCCCACAACAAACACTCGTCCCCTCCCCCAGCTAATAGAATACATTGTCCCCAATGTATGCATGAAATATAAAAGGGTGAAAGACTCCCTGAGCTAGTCACTCCTCATACTCGTCATTCGCAGCTTCCCCCGTGCCTGTGGCACTAGCAAAACCAGCCTCTCCTAGATCCTCGGTATCGTCCCCCAAGCCTTCAAACAAATCGTCAATTGGGCCTCGAACAGTGGAGGGAGCAGCCATCGCAGCATCGAGAGCGCTCGTGTCAGGCACTTCCATAGGTTTCTGACTTTTCCACCCCCGCACCTCGGTTCTGAGAGATGTAACAACCCCCTCCACTACATCCACCCATTTGCATAAGGTTGTAAGGCTCTCATACATTAACTTTAGCTCCCGTTTGACTGTTTGAGCAATAAGTGTAGGGAGACTACAAAAGTTGGCTCTCATGAGAGTTGGTCATTTCCACGAGCTTGTGGAAACCACTTGGCTGGGAGGATGTTAGAGGGGGAGATGCTCCCTTGAGAGGTGTGTCACCAGAGGTTTGGCTCATAGCTTCTTGGTGGGACACATTCAAATCTGGGGCCTGCAGTGACTGCTCTGACCCATGGGATAATGATCCCTCAGCTAGCCCAAAAGCTTGCAATCTCTTCCTTTTGACCGCGGGTGCATCGACATCTCTTTTCCTGTCCAAAGCTATCACTCCTGAGGCAGGGACAGGGGTATAATCAGGGAACAATGGCACACCCACTTGTAAACACATCTAGGAAATAAGGACTGCATAAGGCATGAAGGTGCTGGCCTGTCTTTCCTTCCGCTTCATCTGCTGAGCCACAATCTCCCCAAAGTTAATGGGGATTCAAGAAATAATGTAGGTGATGAGAATTGCTAACTCCAAGCTGACTTGCTACTCATTTTTGGAAGGAATGATGCGGCCACGGATAAAATCCAACCATAACTTGGCCTCGAACTTCAGATCATGGTGAAAAAATTTTCCACCCATGGAGGCCCATAGTGGGGTGTCAACTGCGATGATGGGAGCTATCCAGGTGAACTGATTCTTCATGTCTACAATCCTAGCCATATACTCTGTGCCTGAGTCAATTTTGTCTTCCTAGAACAAATAGTTGATTGCTGTTGGAGTGATTTATACCTCCACCCCGCGTACCATGACTGATGGTAGGAAGGGGACTTCATCGATTATTCCTTTGTGCTTCCTGAGGTCCTGTCTAGCCTGGTAAGAGGCATAGAATTTCGGCACCAGGTTTGGGTAATAGTCTGGTAGAGGATTGGAAAAAGCATGTCATTTCCTGTCTGTGAACTGAGCAGTAATGTTGGCCAATTCCCTGCACAGTCCCGCCAAGTCGAACCTTTTCTCCACCGTTATCGACCTGCCCTTGCATATAGTGTAGTTCCCTTTCATGTCGGGCACGCGGAAAATGATAGCCTCCCTAGTGTCGACAGGTGTTGTGGAGGCATTAGCCTCTCCCTTGCCTTTGGTGGTTGCTGGTACCTTGCCTTTGCCTGTGTTTCTAGATGATGACATTTTCTACAAACATGATTTTAGTGGTAGCCATAATGTATCGGAATAAAATAACTGAACATTTAACTAAAATTGAGATGGAAGGCAAAGACGAAAAAATTATCATTAAAGAACAGGCAGCATCAGTGAGACACCGGATGATATCCGCGGACTGCTGCTAGCTCATCGATGCGAAGCAGTAAACTAGGCTGACAATAATTCCATTGGCGACAAGGCGGCGAGATGCCAGTTCTGATCTGCAAACCGTCGATGTAATGCGGATTCCAAGCAGTGGCCTTGTCATGATCCGAGTCTATATCCTAGACAAGACACGGTACTTGGAGTCACAAGTAACCCCAAGATAACCCATGGTTTATCATAACATTGGTAATCTGAGTGATCATAGAGGAAGCTTAAATACTAAAACCATTTAGAAAACTAAAAGATAAATACTTATACATCTGAAAACACAACTGAAAGTATGAATCTATGTCTGAAAGTCATCTACATCTTGCTAGGACAAGCCCCCAGCTAACTTTAAAGTCTATCGGAATGAAAATAACTAACGAAAAATAAATATCGTTCTTGAAATATGAGGACTCACCACTGGTACTACTGATATCACCTGGAGAAGATCTGCTAATGGTGCTGAGACTGAGAACCTGCGGCTGTATAATGATATGTTACAACATGGAAGGTATGCGTCTGTACTTTGAATGTACTGAGTAAGTGGGAGAAAATATAACATAATGAATAAATAACTGAACTGTAATGACATGCAATGAACAACTAAAATACTGAAACTGAAATATAACTGAAATATAACTGAAATAGTCAAAATGACCCTGTCTGATGGTAATAGACATGCCCTGAATCTGAGATACTGATCTGAACTAATTGTACTTAACTGAGTAAACTGAAACTGTTCTGAGCTATGCTAAACTGAAACTGAACTAGTAGGAGAGTCTATAACCGACATATAACCACGTGAGCTAGACGGTGAGTCCGATATATACACCCTATCGGTAGGACCTAATATACCTTGCCAGGGTATAAAGGCATGAACTGGGTGATCACAAGTCTGGGGCCATAAGGCCAATAAAATAACCTATGGTGGAAGCATAGTTCTGGGAGCCTAGGTGCACTGGAACCCTAGTCCTCTCGGTGTTAAGTCCTACTCCCAGTGGATAGTCCTAGAATGACTACTAAGCTGATAGCTCCAAACTGAGGTCCAAGATTAAGTCAGGAATACCTATCTGAAAGTACCCTGAGAGTCTTATCGAACCGGATTCTGTAACTGGTGTTCTAAGACTGGCCAGAGCTGCTTATCTGGAAGCATCATAACCGTCTAAAGAACCACTAAAGTCTGATATCTGGTATCTAAGTCTAATAACTGATAACTGGGAGGCACCACTAACACCACAAGAAAAGACTGTAGTCAAACTGATCAACTAACATTTCTGAATAATACTGAGTATGCTAATAATCTGACTGAGACTGGACTAACATGCATCTGACTAACATTTCAAGATATACTAACAATATGCGAATCCCAAAACTGATAGAATCAAGCCACAGGGAAAACTAGTCCAACATGTAAGATTCTAATTTACTGATCTAAGAAACTAGGGCTAAATCATTCTACTAGATGCTAATTCCACAAAATTCCTAGAAATTGGGAATAATAAAACAACTAATATCATGAATAATATTCCACTTGAAATTTAAAGAGTTTTGTCTGAAACCCTTCCACATTTCGAAACCGCAGGGCTATAACTGATAGAAAATTTAGAAGGATTTTGGGGACACAAGGGAAGAAGTTGAATTCCCACATACCTAGTGAAGAATTTTCGGAGAGAATCCCTTTAGAATCTGAGAAGAAGATGACTGCCCTAATTCTTGCTCTGAGAGTTTCTGAGAGTAAACTTACAGAATGATTTTCTAAGGGGATGAGAGGGGTAAAGTAATCCTTGATTACCCCTATAAATTCCCTTTTAATCAACCAAAACAACGTAGTTTAGGGATTAAAAAGGTGAGAAATTACAAAAATATCCCTGGGGAAAAACTTGGAAAAACTACCGACAGGGCACCAACGGGTCACTCAACGAGTCATTGATTGAGATCACGACTGGTTGGGACTAGTCGTTGGTCCTACTGCCTGGGTTCTGGGCTCATTGGAAGTGGCAACGAGAGGTACCATGACTCAATGGATGAACCAACAGGTCGTTGGTTCCTCCCATGGTGACTGGATAGAAATTTTGGGAGAACTGACATTGAGCAATACAATGACTCGTTGGTAGACCCAATAGGTCATTGTGTCGAGTTGTTACTGTTCGAGCCAAACTACACGCAAGTGCACGTGGTCGTACAAGTAGTAAAGTGGCTTTATTTCAAGCCAAGTATCGATCTCACAGGGACTGAACTACGGTAGTAATTAACCTAAGCATTAGTGAACGATAACTCTATCAATGTAGACAACCAAAAAAATAATGTTTATGAGTTAAGATTACTAAGTAATAAGAATCTAAGTCAAGATTATAATTTGAAGTCTGAACAATAGCAATGAACAAGCTGAGGTTAAGGA
>JACEIK010010062.1:23029-37115 GCA_018107945.1 Datura stramonium
CCGTTGATTCCAGGAATCTGCGATAGAGCCAGCCAGGCACCAGATGTGCTTAGGCTCACTAGTTTAGCAGTCTAGGTCCTAATAGGGCACCAGGTTCTAGTCATACCCCCCAAGGCGGGGTGTGACAGTTACAAATACATAGCTAATGCATCAAAAAAATTTAAACAGGGTGAATTTTTTTTCAAAAATTCAAAACTAGTGCACTTTCATTGGCTTAGTACTCCTAAGTTATTTCCTAATTAAACAAAAATCACAAAATAAGAAAAGAAATCCTAAACATGTCGGTTCTACTAGATAGCATGCTCGAGGGAAAAGAAACATGGCAAGAAAAACCCTTGGACGAATATTCAAAAATCCCAAAAATTACAAGTACACCCACTCCTTTTTTAAAATTGAGCTTCTTCACCAAATCATGAACTACAAGAACAGAGGGAAGGGAACATACTTGTGGCACTCTAGGCGCTCCTATGATCCTGCGGAGGAGGTACCTCCGCTGCAATAGTGGCGCTAGCAGTGACCGGCGCACTCAATGGTATATCGATAGGGGGAGTAGTTACCCTTAGTACCCTCAGTGGTTACCTAATTTCTCGAGAAAATCATGGGGCACTAGGAGGTACCCTGCTAAAGTCTGAGTCAGCAGGCTAGGCAATGTTGTGGCAGAAGTGCTAGGAGCTGCCTCTGAATGACCGGCATCTGTAGTCGGTGTCTCGATCTACTCCTGTGAGGTGGGGGCATTCACCTGTGCACCCCCTACTGGCTGAGTCTGTGGAACTGCTGTGGGTAGTGGGGCTCTACTCACCAGGTTCATTTTATCCCGAATTAAGCCAATGTCTGCTATACTCCGCCCTCCAGTCAACCTCTACTCACCCCGTCGTATTGGCATTTCTTCCTCATTGCATAATCTAAAAATTAGGATCGGGAAGGGGATGGTAGTTCTCAATCACATAGCCCAATCTCAATTTCCTCTGCAATGATCCTCAAGATGTTGATGGGGTATCTACATATGAGTCATGCCACCATAGATTCTCTGTCTGCACTCAGTGTGTTGTCATTGACCGTAGGTGCTAATCGATGGCACACTAGTGTCTAGCAGGCTTTAGCTATGAAGTTGACTGAGTTTTTGGTAACCTGCTTTCCACCTGAGACCCATTCTGCTTCCTCTTTGTCCTCAGATATAACACCCGCCAACCATTGTAACTGCCTCTGTCTCTCCTCAAATCCCAGCTGCCTAAGTTTCTTCAATGCCTCTACTCGAAACTCATATTCTGGCGTGGCATGTGGAGGTATGAACAGGGGCCCATACAGGATCCTCGAGATAGTCCTCTCAGAGATGTCTACCTCTCGCCCTCTAACCATGACGCTCAATAATTTGGGATAGTCTTTCACCTTCGGCCCTTTCTTTGCCTTTTCCTCCATGGTCGCCAAGTAGTTGGCGTAGAACTCTCAAACTATCTCTGAAGTGTATTGGTCTGGAGTCCTAACCATCCATTTGAGCTCATAAAAGCTGAATATCTGCTTCATCTCCTCTACTTCATTCCATGTGTTGGTAAGGATCCATGATTTTTCTTGGATGCTCCGCCTAGGTTTGTTTTTGGCAGTGAGAGAAATGCCTTGTTCATAAATTTCCTATGCTCCTAGAACTCTCCATCGGATGGTACGACTCTCCCTAGGTGGTATCTGCTGCTGCTCAGCATTGGGAGCCTCCTCCTCAAACTCAAAACTGCCACTTGCCTCTCCGGATTGGGTCTTCTCAAACCCTTCTTCTGCATTTGAGACGTTTTCCAACTCCTGATTACCTTTTTTAGATTTTGAAGATGTAGGTAGTCGCCTCAGCTTGTTCTTTGGGCTTTTCCCTAGTGATTCTGGTTCTGTCGGTGTCTGATGTATCAACCTGGTACTCCTCAACTGAACCATTAGGTGAGTTTTCTGCTTACTCAGGCTACATCTCAGATGTTTCATCATGTAATATCATCCGAGCAGTTGCTTTGGATGCTTTGTGCTTCATCCTCATTGTACGTGTAGAGAAAAGAGTTAGAATTCCATATTTGAGAAAGAAAAACAAGAAAAGAAATTCTTAGTATCTAATCTTGGGTCAACAATACAGGTCGTACCTTAGAGGTACGACTCATATGAAGTCCCTAATATCCTATGTGCATATTACAACTCATAGGTATGACTCATACCACGAAGGTACGACCTGTACCTTGAGTCGTCTAAGGATGCCCCTCCACTGCAAATTTCTCTATATTTTCCACGACTCATGGTACAACCTATAGGTTGATTCCACGAGTCCTAGGAAGGATCATACTACCTCATCTGGACTTGGCCCTGTTTAGGTCTTTGGTACGAATGCACAGTACGACTCGTAGTGGAAAATCACAAACCGTACTAGGTTTCGTACCTCTGTTCTTGACTTATTTTAGCTTGGTATAGTACCAACGAGCCATCCTATGAGTTGTAGTATCAAACCACGAGTCATAGGAAGGCTTGTGAAGCCTGTCCCTGTCCAGATTCTATTCTAGTGTTTAGGGAATCTTATTTATATTCTGGGTACTCAGAATTCCCTAGGTCTAGGCATGTAGTTCAATCCATTTAATACCACTCATCCCTCCCCTTTTTAGTCACTACCTGTAACTCAATTTTAAATTCTACAATGCACAATTCGATCAACCTTTAAAAATGTTTTCCCAGTCGCACATAGTCCAATAAAACACCTAGTCATTATCTCCTTCAAATTTTTCAAGCAAAAACAAAGGCTCACAGGGGTTTTATCATCATTACATCAAGCACATAAGTTGTCTCAATATTCAAAGCAATACACTTACTTGTTGCTTCTTTCTTTGACTGGTTGTACGAAATTAGGGTTGAGATGAATTTTCTTGAGCAAGAAATTGCTCGGTTTTTCTTTGTTTTTGAGTAACGGGTGTGAGGGAGTCGTCAGTATACTTCGTGGTTCGGTTTTGATCGCATGGGAGAGGGTTATGCTTATGTTTGGAGTTTAAATAAGTGAGGGGGAAGATATGAAAACCTAGGCCGAGTTGGGTTATTTCAAATATTTTGACCCATCACGACTCATACCACGAGTCGTAGGAAGGTCCCACGACTCGTCCCTCGAACTCGTAATTCAGAATTTTGAAAACTTACCTGGGACCTATGAATGAATCTTACGACTCGTACCATGAGGATTCAGGTCATACTATGACTCGTAGACCTTTATCTCATATGATATAGTTCATAGGTATAGTGACTACTACTATCCATATATTTAAGTTATGAATCATAGGACCAACCGTACCCTGAACCCCTGCTCTAAAGAACCTCCTGATTCTCACCATGCCTCCTGCTACAGCTCATATAATGCTGTCACGAGTCATACTGAGAGTCGTAGCAGCTGCTTTTTCAGCAGTTTTATACCACCTATATTTGCTTCCTTGCACACTAAACACACATTAGTTAGGTTACTTGGGTTGTCTACTTAGAAGCGCTTGATTTAACATTGCGGCACGACGTAGGTGGCCCGGTTACTCAAAATTTACCAAGCCACCACTTGGGTTGCCTCCCAAGAAGTGCTTGATTTAATGTTACGGTAAGACACAAGTCTCTTGACTACTCAGAATTCGTCAAGTGACTCTAATTCATCCTCTAGTGCCAAGACTACACTGAATTCCTTCAGTTGCTGTATTGACCGACAGATGTTGAAGGTGACCTCTTATTTGTTCAGTCTAAACTTCAATTGGCCTACCTCCACATCTACTAAGGCCCTCCCAGTTGCAAGAAATGGTCTCCCCAAAATGATCGGGACCTCATAATCAACCTTGCAATCTAAAATCACGAAGTCTATTAGGAATATGAATCTTTCTACCTTAACAAGCACGTCGAACAGGATCCCCACTAGCTTCTTCACAGTCCTATCAGCCATTAGAAGCCGCATAGCAGTTGGTGTGGGGGCTCCTAAGCCCAATTACTTGAACACTTCCAAGGGCATCAAGTTGGTGCTCACTCCTAGATAACAAAGTGCCCTTGCGAACTCGACATTGCCAATGGTGCAAGGTATAGTGAAAGAACTCAGATCTTCCTTCTTTTGAGCCAGGACCCGTGTAAATATAGAACTATAGTGATGTACATTATCTACCAGCTCATAGCTTACGAACCACTTCTTTTTCACCAAGTCCTTCATAAACTTAGCATATCCCAACATTTGTTCCAATGCCTCAACCAATGTTATGTTCACAGAGAATTGTTTAAGCATTGACAGGAATTTCTGGAACTTACCGTTTTTTGCCTTTTTCTTCATTCTTTGGGCGAACGGTGGCGGTGGTCACAGGATAGCTCTGTATATTTGAGTCACTCCTTGATCAATGTATGTTTCTTTCTCACCTATTGGGGCCTTTTACAACTCAGCATTCTCCATCTCGGCACTCATCCCATTCTTCTCAGTTATGCTCTCTTTCTTCCATTCAACCATAATCGAAAAAGGAGGGTCAACTGTGGTCTTACCACTCCTAGTATCACCGCCATGCAGTGGACATCATTCTTTGGGTTCTGGATGGTGTTTCTAGGTAGTGTACCCTTTTTTCTAAGTTCAATGATGCTGACAGTTGCCCAAGATGCTGTTCAATTTGCTCGATAGTTGTCGCATGAGATTCCACTCTCTGAACCATACTTGATATGTCACCACGGATTTCCTTCAATTGATCATCAGTGTACCTCACCTTTTTCAACATCTCGGCCATCATTCTCTCTAACTTAAACTTCCCAGCCTCTCCCTCTCGTGCATTAGGAGTCACATATATTCCAGCTTAGTCATTACGGCCGTCATTCCTTCTCCATTCTCCATCATGCTCATGACCTTGGCTCCTGTCTCTGTGTCCATTTCAGTTGTAGTTATCTTTGTATTGGTTCCAACCTTGGTTTCCAGAACCTTGGCACCAATTGTCTTTTCCAGACTCTTGGGTGTTGGCTCGAAAATCTGCCACCTGGTTGTCCAGGAAATTTGCCTCCTCCTCGGAGTTATAGTGATCTGCCCCCGGCACTAGTCCTTGTGTCCCCACTGTATTTACCTTTTTGGATCCGGCTCCTATAATGTTCTTAGTAAGCAAATCCAATGATGTGCACATATGAGCTAACTCCTGGTCGCATTCTTCTTCCTTCCTACGTTGGTCTGCAGTCAAACCAACAACATATGTATCGGCCGCTACATCTGCCTCCCTGGTATGCCATGCCCTATTTGATTTAGTCACCCTGTCAAGGATAGTAGCTGCTTGCTCCCAGGTGTGACTCATCAATGCTCCTCCTACCACCGTGTCTGCCATAGCTTTTGTGCTATTGTTTAACGACCTACAAAAAATTTCCAACAAACTGTCATCTGGAATCTTATGATTTTGGCACTTTGTCAACTTCTTCTTTAACCTCAGCCAGGTTCCATGAAGTGCCTCAGTTTTGAGCTGTCGAAAATTGTAAATCTCATCCTTAAGCTGCAACATTTTGGAGGGGATAAGAATCTCTCCAAGAAGACTTGCTTGAGTTCCCTCCAGTTGGTTATGGAGTTGTTGGGCAACTCTAATAACCATAAGGTGGCTTCCCCTGACAGAGAAAAGGGGAATAGTCTAAGCCTGATGGCATATTGGCTAACTCCAAGAAACCTGTACGCCTTGCATATTCCAACGATGTTCATCAGGTTCAGGTTGGCGTCTTCTGTTTCGTGACCACTGAACACCCCTTTCATGTTTAACAGTTGAATCATGGTTCTCGTGATGTCAAATTTGGCCCTAGCGGGCAGTGGCGGTGGTACAATGGCTCTAGTTGACCCAACTTCATCAATTTCTGGGTCATCGTCATGGAAGAACTGAGGGGCAATTCTATGACCTCTGGTTCCCCGACCATGTCATCCGGCATTAACAACCTCTTCTCTAGCATCTTCCGCATCCTAAAGTGCAGCTTGCCGAGCTAGATCAGCTTGCGTAGATTCTGCATCTATGCAAGCATCTCCCTATTCCTGGTTTTCCATTTTGTGCAGTGTCCGTTCAATTTTGGGGTTCAATGGAATTAGGGGATTTCCACTACTATGGGTGCTTGGCATCCACCAGAAAACAACATGTGGTATCACAAACAAAAAGAAAACGCAATTAAGAAAATAACTACCAAAAGCCAAATACAAGCAATTAATCTAGTCTTAGCAGTATTCCCAGGCAACGACGCCACTTTTTAATAACGCTCAAACCACACCTCCTACTGAAGTATGCAGCAGACGTTGTCAATAAAGAACCCAACAAAGAGGTTGGGGTCAAACCCACAGGGAATATGGAAGATCTAGACTAATGCCGGTAAGTGAACTTGTTGGTTAGTTACTCCAAATAGGGGGGTTTAAGAAAAATAATAATTAAAAACAATGACTGAAATTGTGATGTAAAATCAAGATTTAAGACTGAATAGGGTATGTGTTCCCCATGGGTTCATAACTGCTTTGAGTATACACATATGATCAATACCAATGCTTACTTGTAGAACTGATAGCTAGGGTTTATCCAAACAACTGGTTCGTCCCTATTGGATGACTATACTCAATCACCAGGTCAGGTCTCATGAGTGATTTCAATTTAACTGTTATCAATTTGTTCCAAATATAACTATCCTGCGACCACAGCTCAAGTTTATACAATGATCATCATAATCAAGGCTTTGTTGTATTTCTCTTTTCCTAATCTCTACCTCTCTAGGCTCAAGCAAATAAAGAATTCGGGAAAGTCCTAACGTTGTACACCGTTAAGAAATATTTAAGTGTGAAGAGGATACCATACAAGCATTTTTCATTGCTTTTGAATCACTTCTGTTCAACCCTATCTCATTGATCCATCATGGTTCCCACAACCCTAGCTATGGAGGTTTTAGCCTCTCATAGTTGCAAGGTTGTGGTATGCATTCATAATTAAACACATAAGTCGATACTTACAAGTGTAGATGAGTTAAAAACTTCTTTGATTATATCCAAAATAACTTAAGAACAATTCACAAAGATCAAGAAGAAATCAAGAAAAGGTTGATCACAAGCCAGCAACTAAATTCTATGTTGTCTCGATGTTCCCTAAAGTTCTCTTACATCTCTCCCACATCTTCTATTGAAAATAAAACATAAAAAGTATTTATATAGACATAAGAATCATTTTACTAAGCTAACAGAGTAAATTCCCATAACTGATGCCACCTGAGCCATGACAGATCCTACGACCCGTAGCAGGATTGTACGGGTTGTACCTACTATCCGTATGTCCTTGGCTTGCTGAAATTTGGCTAATTTTGGTCCTTGGTACGACTCGTACATGCTTCCTATGAGTCGTACTGTTCTTCTGTGGCTTGACTTTGAGAATTCTATATTTTGCTAAAGTTTGTCCTGAGTGTGATGGTACGACTCATACGTTCACTCCACGACTCGTACTGTCTATACGTATCAAGAGTTAGACTCTTATGCAATTCTTCTAAATATTTCCACGACTCAATGCTACGGCTCGTACAAGCGTTGTACAACTCATACTGAGAGTGGTAGGATGCACTCTTCATAACTCAGCCATCTGAAACTTTTTACCAGTCTTCAGTACGGCTAGTAACATCAACCTATGGCTCGTACTGAGACTTGTGACATTAGCCCATTTTCTGCACTTTCAGGCTATCTTTTGCACATTTCTACTCCAACACCTATTTGTCCGGTAACCAAAGAAAAAGTGTCTTATATCCATATAAACACACCTAAGTCCATGTTGTTTTCTTATTTTTGAGTGTCGAAAGTGCTGTAAACTCACAGCACATCACCAAGACAGATAGCTATAGGTTCTCTCAATCGAGACAAGGTGGTGGGCACCAACAGTAGTTGCACTAGAGATCTTCATCCCCAGTATCTTCAGTGATGAGTGTACCATCCATTCCTAGGTATGGCCAGAGGGGAAGAGCATCAGGCTCTAGGGGTCAGAGCAGTAGGCCCACAGATTCTAGTATCCCAGTTTGCGACTGGTGTGACTAGAGGTACACGAGTTAGTGTTTGGCGGGTACAAGTGCTTGCTTTGGGTGTGGGAAGTCTGGACATATCCTTAGAGATTTCCCAGCAGCTAGATAGGGCCATGATAGGGGCTGAGGCCCAGCTTCCAGTTAAGCAACTCCACCAGCACGACCAGCCCAACAGGGGGCATCTACTAGCACAGGTGGCGGTATGCACCAAAACAGATTCTATGCCCTAGCATCTCGCCTGGAGTAGGAGGTCTCCCCAGATGTTGTCACTGATATGTTATAAGTTTCCACCTTGATGTATATGCTTTAATAGATACAAGGGCTACATTGTCTTTTGTGAGGCCCTACGTGGCAAGTAGTTTCGGAGTCAATCCCGAAATCTTATCAGTATCCTTCTCAGTCTCTACTCCAGTGGGTGATTCAGTTGTAGCTGGACAGGTGTATAGAATTTACCCCATCACAATCCTTCAGAAATTCACCTCAGGAAATTTAGTAGAGTTTCCATGACCGATTTTGATATTATCCTTAGCGTGGATTGGCTATTTGCATGTTATGCCTTGGTGAATTGTAGAACTCAGGCAATAGAGTTCAGATTTCTAGGTGAGCCAGTCTTAGATGGAAGGGTAGTTCAATTGTGCCTGTAGGTCTTTTCATTTCTTACCTTAAGTCCAGAAAGTTGATCTCAAAAGGTTGTGAATATCATCTAGTTAGGGTTAAGGGTGAGACATCCGAGACCCCGACTATCTAGTTAGTCCCAGTAGTATGTGAGCATCCAGAAGTCTTCCCAAATGATCTACTGGGAATCCCTCCTGAGCGGGAGATTGATTTTGGTATTGACCTTCTTCCCGATACGCTACCTATATCTACTCCTCCTTATAGAATGGCTCAAGCTGAGTTAAAGAAGTTGAAGGAGAAGTTGAAATACCTTTTAGATAAGGGATTCATCAGACCGATCAAATCTCCATGGGGTGCACTAGTTCTCTTTGTTAGAAAGAAGGATTGTTCCCTTCATATGTGTATTGATTATCGTCAATTGAAAGAGGTCACCATCAAGAACAGGTATTCGCTCCTCAGAATTGATGATCTTTTGACCAGCTTTAGGGTTCTAAGTGCTTTTCAAAAATAGATCTCAGATCCGAATACCATCGGCTCAGGGTTCGGGAGAGTGATATCCTAAAGACAGCCTTCAGGATGCAGTATGGTCATTATGAGTTTGTAGTTATGTCTTTTGGACTAACAAATGCTCCTGCACCTTTTATGGATTTGATGAACAGGGTGTTTAAGCCATATTTGGATATATTCGTGATTGTGTTCATAGACGACATCCTGATATACTCTCGAAGCGAGGAGGAGCATGCCGCTCATTTGAGGGTGGTGCTACAGACTCTCAAGGATTGCCAATTATATGTCAAATTCAGCAAGTGCGAGTTTTGGTTGAACTCAATGGCATTTTTGGGCCATCTGGTGTCAAGTGAGGGAATAAAGGTGGCTCTAAGAAAATAGAAGTGGTGAAGAATTGTCCTAGATAGGTGAATCCTTCAGATATTAGGAGCTTCTTGGGCTTAACAGGTTATTATCGGAGATTTGTTGAGGGATTTTCATCTATTGCAGTGTCATTGACCAAATTGACCTAGCAGAAAGTGAAATTCCAATGGTCAGATGCTTGTGAGAGGAGCTTCCAAGAGTTGAAGACTTGACACACCTCGGCACCGGTATTAACCCTATCGGAAGGTACAGATGGGTTTGAGGTGTATTGTGATACTTCTAAAATCAGCGCTGGTTGTGTATTGATGCAGCATGGTAAAGTTATAGCATACGCTTCCAGGCAGCTAAAGGTTCATGAAAGGAATTACCCGACCAATGATCTTGAATTAGCATCGGCGGTTTTTTCCTTGAATATTTGGAGATACTATTTGTACGGGATCCATATAGATGTGCTTACAGACCACAATATCCTATAGTATGTGTTTACTTGGAAGGATCTAAATCTACGCCAAAGGAGGTGGTTAGAACAACTCAAGAATTATGATATGAGTGTCCTTTACCACCCGGGTAAGGCAGATATTGTAGCAAATGCACTTAGTAGACTCTCTATGGAAAGTGTGTCCCATGTAGATGAGGGGAGGAAGGAGCTGGTGAAGGATGTGCATCGACTTGCACGGTTGGGAGTTCGTTTGGTTGACTCGACCGATGGCGGTGTTATTATTCAGAACGGATCAAAATCGTCTTTGGTGACTAATGTAAAAGCTACACAAGACAAGGACCCTATTTTGGTACAATTAAAAGAAGCCAATTAGAATTAGAAGGTAGAGGTCTTCTCCCAAGGGGGAGATGGTGTACTTCGATTTCAGGGTCGCTTGTGTGTTCTAGATATTGATAATTTGAGAGATCGTATATTGCACGAGGCCAACGATTCTAGATACTCCATATATCTAGGTGCCACCAAGATGTACCATGACCTATGGGAAGTCTACTGGTGGAATGGCATGAAGAAGGACATCACAGAATTTCTAGCTAAATGTCCAAACTGTCAAAAGGTGAAAGTGGAGTATCAAAGACCGGGAGGTGTGCTTCAAGATATCAGTATCCGTACTTGGAAATGGGAGGAGATTAATATGGACTTCATCACAGGGTTTCCTTGTAGTCGTCAACAGTATGACTCTATTTGTGTGGACGTAGATAGGATGACAAAAGCCGCTTATTTTCTACTGATCAAAACTATTGATTCAGTGGATGATTATGCCAAACTATACATTTGAGAGATAGTTCAGTTGCATGGAGTGCCCTTGTCCATCATATCAGACATAGGTACTTAGTTTACCTCTTAGTTTTGGAGATCGTTTCAAAAGGGACTTGGTACTCAGGTCAAGCTCAGTACAACATTTCATTCGCAAATCGATGGTCAAGTGGAGCAGACTATTCAAACTCTTGAGGACATATTGAGAGAGTTTGTGATTGACATCAAGGGTATTTGGGGTGATCATTTTCCTATTATTAAATTTGCATATAATAATAGCTACCATTCCAGCATTCAGATGGCTCCGTTTGAGGCTCTCTATGGGTGAAGGTGTAGATCGCCTATTGGTTAGTTTGAAGTCGGTGAAGCTGCAATGATAGGACTTAGATTCGGTCTGTGAGGTCATAGAGAAAGTACATCTCATACGGAATAGGTTGAAAATAGCTCAAAGTCTCAAAAAGTCCTATGCTGACGTGATGAGGAGAGAACTTGAGTTCGAAGCTGATGATTGGGTGTTTCTAAAGGTGCCTCCCATGAAGGGAGTGATGAGGTTCATAAAGAAAGGGAAACTCAATCCCCGTTATGCTGGCCCGTACCAAATTGTGAAACGGGTTGGGAAGGTAGCATATGAATTGGCGTTGCCCTCAGAATTAGCTTTAGTCCATCCAATTTTACATGTATCACTCTTAAAGAAGTGTGTAGGTGATCCAGCTCTAGTTGTTCTAGTAGACAGTGTCGGTGTGAAAGACAGCCTTAGTTATGAGGAGGTTCTGGTCGAAATACTGGATCATCAGGTTTGAAGGCAAAAAAAAAGGAAGTAGCTTCAGTCAAGGTTTTATAGAGGAATCAGCATGTTGAGGGAGCTACGTGGGAACCCGAGGCAGATACGATGGCTAGATATCCACATTTATTCTTTCCTGGCTTAGTTTCAGCCTAAGGTATCAGTTTCCTCCTTAAAACTCTATTCAGTTTCATGTTCATCTCACGTACCTCAGTTTCTTTCATGTAAAAGTACGTATGTATGATTCATGAATTCAGTTCAATCATGTAGTTCAAATCGGAGTAAGTCGTTCCGTCAGTTTTTAGCTTATATGATCAGTATTTGAGTATGATGATTGCATTTCTCTGCTTTTCTATATAGTATTTAACATTCGAGGATTAATGTTCCTAAAGGGGAGATATTGTAATACCCTGGAAGCCTTAAGATCAGACCCGGGAGTTGAAATGGAGAAAATAGGATTTTCTGCACTAGCTCACAGAACAAGTCATCTTGTGACCCATCAGGATGACCACGAGTCATTAAGTGACTCGTGGTGAGGAGTGTTGACTTGTTGGAAATTTCCATGTTGGGGTGACCACGGGTGTGACCACGAGTCATGGTCAGCCTCACGAGCCGTTAAGTCACCCGTGATCTGGGATGAATGAAGGAAAAGGAAGTATGGGGCAGTGCACTTAATGGGTCCTCACCACGACTCATTGGAAAGCACCACGAGTCGTGGTATTGCCCGTAATGACCCCTAGTTGGTTTTCAGCAGTAAGGACGACGGGAGGTGACCATGATTCATGGTCACCAGTAATGAATCATCATGTGCCCCTTGGTGACTGGTGTTGAGTTTGTGACAGTGTACAGGATGGATGTTGGCCACAAGTCGTGGCCTTGGACGACGACTCGTCCATTCCCTCGTTGGGACTGGCAGTCTGTTTGTCTATGCAAATTTAGTAAGGGCTTTTCCGTAATTCTTATGATCCTAAGGCCTAAACTACGTCATTTTAAGCTATGAATAATGAGTTTTAAGAGGGGTAAGTTCATTTTAAGTTATTCCTATTCATGCATGCAAATGTAAAAGTCTAGAGACGTGATCAAGCTCAATTCCTTCCAAATTCTTG
Source organism: Datura stramonium (assembly GCA_018107945.1). Taxonomy (NCBI): domain Eukaryota; kingdom Viridiplantae; phylum Streptophyta; class Magnoliopsida; order Solanales; family Solanaceae; genus Datura; species Datura stramonium. Next base: position 35,649 of record JACEIK010010062.1, read on the forward strand.
TCAATTCTTCCTTGGGCAATCAGAGGAGTTATAGAATCAAATTCTCTCAGATATATAGGGTTATGAATAGGTGAATTTGTCTATACCCATGCCCAATCCCTCTTTATTTCATGAAAATCTTTATGTTCATCCTATGGGGTTTTAACCCAATACATGAATTTACTAAGTTTCTATCATGGGTATGATCTAAGTATGTTTCTATTATTGAATTATGACTCATGGGCAAGTTTTACAATGTTTTTAATTATAATCATGTTTTCAAGTTTTTATAAATTATATTTCCCATCCATGAGATGTTCATGAAAGTTGAGATCTATGATGTATGTTCAAGTATGTTGAGATATTTATGAGAAAAGCATGTTTTCAATGTTAGCCATGTCTATGATCATGTTTTCAATTGAATCAAGTATTTTCAAGCATTTTTAAGTATTGGACAAGCTCATATCTTCAAGTATGATTTATGATTTCATGAATTAGCTTACCATATTGTTTTGGAGTAAAGACTCCCAATTATGTTCAGCTTGTGATATGGTTTGAGCCAGGCTCCTCATGTATGATTTTAGATGTTATATGTATATAATTATTCAGCTTTGTCACTAGACGATGGTCATCTTTGTTGAAAAACGATGGAGAGCATATGCATGTTTTTTAGAGTAGTGTCTAGCATCGAGTAGGCTAAGGGTCAGTCAACCCTATGCCTCAGAACTACGCGCCAACGTAGGTATGATTAGATTATTTGGGACCTCCTTTGTGAGCTTTCCCCTACCACAATGGACCTTCAGCTTAATATCGATATCATGGTAGTGTCTTTAGCCTTGGAAAGGCTTTGGATGGCTTTGCTCACTTGAGTGTGATAGTCGGGATCACGTAAGCTCTATCGTGGTAATATCGATTATATGACGAGTCTCCCATTGTTCCTCATGATTTCAGTTATGCATTTTTATCATTCATATATATATGTGTGTGTGTGTGTGTGTGTTCTAAAGCTGGTTTGACCCAATGATCAGTTTTACTTATGATTATCATATTTCAGCTTTGGTTCATTCGATTCAGTTATGATGTTCAGTTATGTTCAGATCATGATTTCAGAAAATAGCATGCAAGCCCTACTCTCAGATCCTTATCTTGATTATGTTTTAGGTTATGCATGTTTTAATGATTTTTCTTACTAAGCGGTTTTACTTACCTTGCATACTCAGTACATGAAATGTACTGACCACATACTCTATGTTGTATAATTTTATGATACAGGATCTAATCTTCAGACTCAACCCCGTCATTAGCCAGATTTCGGAGTTAGTATCCATCTTCAGTGGTGAGTCCTCAAATCCCGAGGACCATTCGTTATCAGTTATCTTTGTATTTTCAGTTTCAGACCTAGAGAGATAGTTGGGGTCTTGTCCCATCAACTCATAGAATTAGAGGATTTTCATACATAACGTATAATAAGCTTCAAATTCATGTATG
>JACEIK010010064.1:0-45543 GCA_018107945.1 Datura stramonium
TTTGTTGGTTTGGATTCTAGACTTTACATCTACAACAATCAAAGTCTTATGATCACTTACCTTCATCACAAACTTGCTTCTACAGTGTATGCTTTCCTCCTTATCAATCCATGTCTGTCACGCAAGACCATATAATCACCCAAGAAAATGTTGGTTGGAACTTCTTTACCTCATGACTTGAGGCAGATTCAAGATTTGAAGCTTATTTCAAATTAACATACAATAGTAATTCCATGCATTCACAATCAAATATTTTTAGATACTGTTTTTTGTTAATAAACCATCGTTAAAATATTTGAACAATGAGAAAAAATACTCAGTATTGATCAACTTGAATGACTAAATTGCTCACGAGTATATTTAAGTGATTGCATTTAACATATATCAAACAAAATGGACCATTTCTAATTTTGTTTCATATTTTGCGATATTGTTATCAAAGTCTAGTGGAATGAGAATTTTAGGGCGGGATCATCAAACAAAATGGACCATTTCTAATTTTGTTTCATATTTTGCGTATATTGTTATCAAAGTCTAGAGGAATGGAATTTTAGGAGGGATCTATAATTGTGTGTGTGTATAAATATATTGTGATTTTTTTACTTTATTTATTTATTTTACTTTAGATACGTGCATTGTACGTGTTTTCATGTTAACTTGTACAAATATTTAAAATGTATAACTCTAATAACCCATTATTTTAAAGGATTATTTGGTAATTTTAAAAAAATAAAAAGTTTAGATAAAAAAGAGCTGGCCCGGGCTCGGTCAAAATGTAGAAAATATAAAAGGGAGAAAAATAGAAGAAAAGAGGAGAAAAAAATGATAATTTTCGATTCAAAGTATCAAGATAATGATTCTAATGATTTATTAAAGTTTATTATGTGATTATGAGTGAATTTTTATGGTGAAAACATCGAGAAAATTAAGGGGAGGAATGCAAAAAGTTTAGCCCTAGGGTTCTCCAACCTAAATGATTGATTTGAAAGGCCAAATATTATAAAATTTGATTGTGAATAGTATTCTTGAATTGTTTAATCGAGGAGAATCTGGTCATGGTCATGGTTCAAAAATTCTTCGCCTCTCATTCACTCCGAGTTACCCTATTAGGTCAACCCTTTGAACGACGAGTATGAATTGTGTAAAAGTTTATAAAACATTAGTTGAAGGATTTTTGACCAATCTAAACTCATTTTCGTATAGGTTGAGGTGATCTCGAGACCCAAGAATAAAGTTCTAATTTATTGAAAAGAGTGCTTAAGTTGTGAATTCGAGGTAAGTGAAACTTTAAGCTTTGGTACTTGCTTTTCAAACCTCTGCTTTTAAAATTTTATTTTGTTTGTCCTGCTTAATGTGTTTGCACAAGCGTGTACTTGGCATGTGACTCAGTGGTCTTTAACCAAAATGCATATATATAACATTAAGGAGAATATTAAATTATTTGATAAGTGATTTGTGGTGTGGCATGGTCTCGCATCATAGCGTTAGGCGTTGGTATCATTCCTTCGTTGTCGATATATATATATACTAGGGGCATATATGCTGTCGTAATATATTAGGGGCATACACATGCTTCCATAATATATTAGGGGCCAATACATGTTGTCGTAGAATATATATATATACTAGGGGTATACATGCTGCCTCAATATGTTAGGGTCCTTGTACTTGCCGCCATAGTATACTGGGCACTATATATGCCGTTGAGACTAGTCGAGGTGCTAGATGGATCTCTTTCACTGCCATATGACAAGTCCCGACTCTCCCGAGTGTGAATTGTGTTGAGTTATATAGTGATCTTGTTGTACACTTGTTTGGATTTTATTGAGTATTACATTATGAAACATATTTGGGCATATTATTTTGTGCTCATTGTGGTTGTATTTTCAACACTAGTTCCATTGTAGTGAGTAATCGAGGATCTTATCGGTTATATTTACGTATAACTCACTCCTTACCTGCATGTCCATGCATACTATTGGTGATGATGAGGCAATTAGCCAACGTGTTCGCTATAATTGATCTAGTTATTGAAATGAGTGGTCATGATTGTTCGTGGGAGTTCTTAAAGAGTCTTCATCATTTATTTATTCATATCTTTTCTTTTGAAATTTCTCTTAGATTCTCCATGGTCTAATGTGAGGTCTAGGCAAGAATTCAAAATAATATTGGAGAAACTAGTTATTTTGTAACTAATTATCATTTTGTTGGGTACTTATCCGGGTTTTACTAAATATAGTGTGTTATTAGAAGAGTTTTGATGATTGACTATATTTGATAAAGTTTTTTGGGCATAACCGACAAAGTGAACTGTGTTTATATGCAAAAATCATATGCATACATATTTGTCATTATCAAAAAGGAAAATTTTGTTATGTGAAGATTTTGATGACTGACAGATGAACCAGTTCACTACATAGCCGAAGGTTTTGCAAGTACGAATATGACTTGGATCCAAAAATACCAAATAAGGAAAAAATATGTGGAATTGAACAAGTCCAACGCGTAGGAAGAAAATCAAGTCCTCTTAGGATTCTTTCTAAAGACAAGTTGTATTTGATTGAAAAAGAACCAGATGCGTACAAGGAAATCAAGTCCTCTAGGATTCTTTCCAAAGTTGTGGACGGATTGAAGAGAGAACCGTATGAGTACATGGAAACCAAATCCTTTTTAGGATTCTTTTCCAAAAGGCAAGTTATATTTGACTAGGAAAGATCCGTGTATGGAAAATCCGACTTTGAGGAAATTAAGTTCTTTTGTGATTCTTTTCCTTATTTGGGGATACGAAAAGGTTTGAGAAAAATAAAGTTCTTTAGGATTCTTTTTCCTTACTTGAAACAAATCTAGGTTTGACAAAAAACCACGTCCTTTGGTGTTATATAATGATCATAAAACAACCACAAAATATTCAGCTATTGCATTGGTCATCAAGGAGATTATTCAAGCAATAGTCATTCATAGCAAGCAAACACTCACTGGACCAGGTTCCTTTAAGCGAAGAATTGGAGCATAAGAATTATCCTATCTTGGATTGGTTTATTATTTGTATTTGTGAGTTGTAACTTTCTCTAGAGTTAGTTATGTCAAGTTACATTTGTGAGATTGTATTGGTAATTTCGTAGACTAAAGTTTATAGCTCCGAATAGGTGATTGCAAATTGAGAAAACCGTAGAGATTGAGATACTAGAGTTAGTCCCTTTGATTGCAAAGTTGTAGTCTAAAACCTGCTCATTAGTTGAATAAAATCCTATTCGATAGGCCGTTTTTTGTGAACTTCTTCTTTGGCAAGGAGGTTTTTTATGTTACATTTTTTTCTCGCACTTGTGATTTAATTGAACCACTTTTCAATATAGTGGTGATTTCATAGTGAATTAATGATTAAGATATGATAATTCGATTCGCCTAGTTAGTGGTATGTGTTGGGTGCCGGGCCATGTCTAGGTGGTAAGTCCGGGACGTGATAATAACAAATATGATTTTATATATAATATCATCATAAACAAAATGTACTAAAAATTATATTGAGCCGAATTTAAAGAGTTTTTTTTAAAAAGTAGAAAGTTAGAGAAGAACACTCTTACAAATGAAGTATAACAATAATTAATAAATCAAAATCTTATATTGGCGCTAATATCTTTAAAATATACACATGAAATTAATTTTGATGATTATGTAGTTGTTAAGCACGTTTTCGCACGTGTGGCTACATGCTATTAATACAAACGTTGAAAAGGGGCATTGTTATTTCAAAGAAATATGCACGTACGATATAAAAGAGAACATAATGAAAAGAAAATACTAGCTCAAAACATTGAAATGATAATTCTATACACTCAACAATTTTGATTGTCGAATTAAAGATGATAATTCAAATATTTTCCAAAAGAAGGTGCTCCTTTCTTTTTGGACTTCAATTAAGTATCTTCCTCTAGAAGGTTTTGTTGGTTTGACTTAGACCTTACATCTACAACAATAAAAGTCTTATGATCACTTACCTTCATCACAAACTTGCTTCAACCGTATATGCTTTCCTCCGTATCAATCCATGTCTGTCATGCAAGACCATATAATCACCCAAGAACATGTTATTGGAACTTCTTACCTCATGACTAGAGTGCGCATTCAATATTTGAAGCTTATTTACAATTAACAAACAATAGTAATTCCATGATTCACAATCAAATATTTTTAGATACTAGTTTTTGTTGATAAACCATCTTTAAAATATTTGAACAATCTGAAAATACTCAATATTGATCAACTTGATCGACTAAATTGCCTGATTTAGTATATTTAAGGATTGTTTTTAACATATATCAAACAAAATGGACCATTTCTAATTTGCTTCACAGTCTCATATATTAAACACAAAAAGTTCAATAGTAAATTTAGGTAGTGATGTACCTGTGTGTGTGTATAAATATATATTTATTTAATTAATTATACTACTTTAGATACGTGCATTGTACGTGTTTTCATGTTAACTTGTACAAATATTTAAAATGTATAACCTCTAATAACCCATTAATTTAAAGGATTATTTGGTAATTTTATAAAAAAAATAAGTGCAATAGCAGGTAAAAGAAGAAACACATAAAGAAATAAAAGGGAGAAAAAGAGAAGAAAAGAGGAGAAAAAAATGATAATTTTCGATTCAAAGTATCAAGACAATGATTCTAATGATTTATTAAAGTTTATTATGTGATTATGAGTGAATTTTTGTGGTGAAAACATCGAGAAATTATGAGGAATGTAAAAAGTTTAGCCCTAGGGTTCTCCAACCTAATGATTGATTTGAAAGGACAAATATTATAAAAATTTTGATTTCTTTAGTTAGTATTTAGAATTGTTTAATTTGAGGAGAATCTGTTCATGGTCATGGTTCTGTAAAATTCCCGCCTCATTCTAATTTTGAGTTGACTTTTTTAGGTCAATCCTTTGAACACGATTTTGAATTGTGTTAAAAGTTTAGAAAACATTAGTTGAAGGATTTTTGACCATTCTAAACTCATTTTCGAATAGGTTGAGGTGATCCCGAGACCCAAGAATAAAGTTCTAATTTATTGAAAAGAGTGCTTAAGTTGTGAATTCGAGGTAAGTGAAACTTTAAGCTTTGGTGCTTGCTTTTCAAACATGTTTTAAAATTTTATTTTGTCTGTGTGGTCTATGTGTTTGTCCAAGCACGTGCCCGGCGTAATCGGTGGTCTTTAACACCCGCATATATATAACATTAAGGAGAATATATTAAATTATTCGATAAGTGATTTGCGGTGTGGCATGGTCTCGTACCATGGTGTTAGGGCTGTCGGTATCATTCCCTAATGGCCGATATATATACAAGGGGCATACGACGTAATATGTTAGGGGAATATACATGTTGTCGTAATATATTAGGGGCCTATACCTATTGTCATAGAATATATATATATATATAAATATATATATTAGGGGCATACATGTGCTACCACAATATGTTAGGGGCCTTATAAATTTGCCGTCGTAGTATACTATTGGGGAATTATATATGTTGTTGAGGACTGCCGAGGTGTTATATTGATCTCTCTTTCACTATCAGGTGACATGTCCCAAATCTCCCGCGTGTTAATTGTGTTGAGATATATAGTGATCTTATTGTACATTTCTTATGACTTTATTGAGTATTACATTATGAAATATATTTTTGTGCATATTAGTTTTGTGCTCGTTGTGGTTGTATTTTCTAACATTTGTCCAGGGGTATTGAAGTGGTGGATCGAGGATCTTACTAGGTTATATTTACGTATAAATCACTTCTTACTTGCATGTCTATGCATATACTATTGGTGATGATGAAACTATTAGCCAACGAGTTCTCTAGAGTGGTCCAAGGACAGTTTAGTCAGCGCATTATTCGTGGGAGCTCTTAAAAAGTCTTCATCATTTTTTTAATAATATCTTTCTTTTCAAATTTCTCTAAAATGCTCCATGGTCTAGTGTGGGGTTTGGGCAAGGTTTCAAATTAATCTTGGAGAAAATAGTTATTTCATAACTAATTATCATATTGTTGGGTGCTTATTTGGTTTTATTAAATATCAATTAATGATTAAGATATAAAATTTGAGTCGCCGAGTCGTTGGTATGTGCATGGTTCCAATCATGTATAGGGGGTACTTGGGACGTGAAAATAACTAATACAATTTACATATAATATCATCATAAAATAAATAAAAAATATAATAAAAATTATATTGAGTCAATGTGAAAGATTTTTTAAAAAGTATAAAGTTAGAGTAGAATGCTCTTCCAAATGAAGTATAACAATAATTAATAAATAAAAATCTTATATTGGCGCTAATATTATCTTTAAAAGTATACACATGACAACTAATTTTAATATAGTTGTTGGACCCATTCTTGCACGTGTATATGCTATTAATACAAACATTGAAAAAGGGCATTGTTATTTGAAAAGAAATATGCACGTACGATATAAAAGAGAACATAATGAAAAGAAAATACTAGCTCAAAACAGTGAAATGATAATTCTATACACTCAACAATTTTGATTGTCGAATTAAAGGTGATAACTAAATATTTTCCAAAAGAAGGTGCTCCTTTTTTTCTTGTCTTCAATTAACTCTCTTCTTCTAGAAGGTTTTGTTGGTTTGGATTCTAGACATTACATCTACAACAATAAAAGTCTTATGATCACTTACCTTCATCACAAACTTGCTTCTACCGTATATGCTTTCCTCCGTATCAATCCATGTCTGGCTATGCAAGACCATATAATCACCGAAGAACATGTTGGTTGGAACTTTTACCTCATGACTAGAGTGCGCATTCAAGATTTGAAGTTTATTTCAAATTAACATACAATAATAATTCCATGCATTCACAATCAAATATTTTTAGATACTAGTTTTTGTTAATAAACCATCGTTATAATATTTGAACAATGAGAAAAAATACTCAATATTGATCAACTTGAATGACTAAATTGCTCACGAGTATATTTAAGTGATTGCTTTTAACATATATCAAACAAAATGGACCATTTCTAATTTTGTTTCATATTTTGCGATATTGTTATCAAACACTAGAGGAATGGGAATTTTAGGGCGGGATCTAAAATTGTGTGTGTATATAACATTTAGTTATTTATTTCTTTATTCTACTTTTTTAGATACGTGCATTGTACGTGTTTTCATGTTAACTTGTACAAATATTTAAAATGTATAACTCTAATAACCCATTATTTTAAAGGATTATTTGGTAATTTTACAAAAAAAAATAAGTGCAATAGTAGGTAAAAGAAGAAAAAATATTAGAAAAGAAAATAATAAAAGGGAGAAAAAGAGAAGAAAAGAGGAGAAAAAAATGAGCATTTTTGATTTAAAGTATCAAGATAATGATTCTAATGATTTATTAAAGTTTATTATGTGATTCTGAGTGAATTTTTATGGTGAAAACATCAAGAAATTATGAGGAATGTAAAAAGTTTGGCCCTAGGGTTCTCCAACCTAAATGATTGATTTGAAAGCACAAATATTATCAAAATTTGATTTTTGAATAGTATTCTTGAATTGTTTAATCGAGGAGAATCTGGTCATGGTCATGGTTCGAAATTTCGCCATTCACCTCAGTTGAACTTTTTAGGTCAACCCTTTGAACGACGATTTTGAATTTTTAACGTTTAAGAAAACCTCTACTGAAGGATTTTTGACCATTCTAAACTCATTTTCGAATAGGTTATGTGATCCCGAGACCCAAGAATAAAGTTCTAATTTATTGAAAAGAGTGCTTAGGTTGTGAATTCTAGGTAAGTAAAACTTTAAACTTTGGTGCTTGCTTTTTCAAACCTCTTTTTAAAATTTTATTTTGTCTTTCCCGGTCTATGTGTTTGGACAAGCACGTGCTCGTTAATCGGTGGTATTTGAACCACCCGCATATATAACATTAAGGAGAATATTAAATTATTCGACAAGTGATTTGCTGTGTGACATGGTCTCGTACCATGGTTTTAGGACGTTGGTATCCTTCCTTTACTGCCGATATATAAACTAGTGGGCATATACGCCTACCGTAATATGTCAGGGCATATACATGTTGTGGTAATATATTAGCCTATACCGTTGTCGTAGAATATATCTATATATATATTAGGGCACATATGTGCTACCAATAATATGTTAGGGCCTTATACTTGTCAGTTTAGTATACTATTGGGGAATTATATATGTTGTTGAGGACTAGTCGAGGTGTTATATTGATCTCTTTCACTATCGTGTGACATGTCCAAATCTCCCCGCGTGTTAATTGTGTTGAGATATATAGTGATCTTATTGTTACTTTATGACTTTATTGAGTATTACATTATGAAATATATTTTTGTGCATATTAGTTTCAGGCTCAAGTTGTGGTTGTATTTTCTAACATTTGTCCAGTGGGTATTGAAGTGGTGGATCGAGGATCTTACTAGGTTATATTTACGTATAAATCACTTCTTACTTGCATGTCTAAGCATATACTATTGGTGATGATGAAACTATTAGCCAACGAGTTCTCTAGAGATCCGCTTATTGTGTTTAGCCGTCGCATTATTCGTGGGAGCTCTAAAAAGTCTTCATCATTTTTTTTAATAATACACTTTTCTTTCAAATTTCTAAAATGCTCCATGGTCTATGGGGTTCGGGGCAAGGTTTCAAATTAATCTTGGAGAAAATAAGTTATTTCATAACTAATTATCATATTGTTATGCTTATTTGGTTTTATTAAATGGAGTCAATTAATGATTAAGATATGAAAATTTGAGTCGCCGAGTCGTTGGTATGTGCAGGGTTCCAATCATGTATAGGGGGTAATTTGGGACGTGAAAATAACTAATACAATTTTACATATAATATCATCATAAAATAAAAATATAATAAAAATTATATTGAGCCGAATGAAAGATTTTAAAAGTATAAAGTTAGAGTAGAATGCTCTTCCAAATGAAGTATAACAATAATTAATAAATAAAAATCTTATATTGGCGCTAATATTATCTTTAAAAGTATACACATGACAACTAATTTTAATGATTATGTAGTTGTTGGACCCATTCTTTGCACGTGTATTACATGCTATTAATACAAACATTGAAAAAGGGCATTGTTATTTGAAAAGAAATATGCACGTACGATATAAAAGAGAACATAATGAAAAGAAAATTAGCTCAAAAAAAGTTGAAATGATAATTTCTATACACTCAACAATTTTGATTGTTTCTAATTAAAGGTGATAACTAAATATTTTCCAAAAGAAGGTGCTCCTTTTTCTTGTCTTCAATTAACTCTTCTTCTAGATGGTTTTGTTGGTTTGGATTCTGTATAGCATTACATCTACAACAATAAAAGTCTTATGATCACTTACATTCATCACAAACTTGCTTCTACCGTATATGCTTTCCTGTATCAATCCATGTCCGTCATGCAAGACCATATAATCACCGGAAGAACATGTTGGTTGGAACTTCTTTACCTCATGACTAGAGTGCGCATTCAAGATTTGAAGTTTATTTCAAATTAACATACAATAGTAGTTCCATGCATTCACAATCAAATATTTTTAGATACTAGTTTTTGTTAATAAACCATCGTTATAATATTTGAACAATGAGAAAAAATACTCAATATTGATCAACTTGAATGACTAAATTGCTCACGAGTATATTTAAGTGATTGCTTTTAACATATATCAAATAAAATGGACCATTTCTAATTTTGTTTCATATTTTACATATTGTTATCAAACACTAGAGGAATGGGAATTTTAGGGAAGTGGATCTAAAATTGTGTGTGTATATAAGTATTTATTTATTTATTTCTTTATTCTACTTTTTAGATACGTGCATTGTACGTGATTTCATGTCAACTTGTACAAATATTTAAAATGTATAACTCTAATAACCCATTATTTTAAAGGATTATTTGGTAATTTTACAAAAAAAATAAGTTAATTATGGTTAAACTAACTTGTAAGTATTTTTTTAATTTAAAACAACATAAAAATTTATACAAAAAAAATAAAAAAAATGAGAATTTTTGATTTAAAGTATCAAGATAATGATTCTAATGATTTATTAAAGTTTATTATGTGATTCTCGGAAAGGGAATTTTATGGTGAAAATATCAAGAAATTATGAGGAATGTAAAAGTTTGGCCCTAGGGTTCTCCAACCTAAATGATTGATTTGAAAGGTCAAAATTAACAAAATTTGATTTTTGAATAGTATTCCGAATTGTTTAATCGAGGAGAATCTGGTCATGGTCATGGTTCGAACGCCATTCACCCGAGTTGACTTTTTAGGTCAACCCTTTGAACGACGATTTTGAATTTTTTTAAACGTTTAGAAAACATTAGTCAAGGATTTTTGACCATTCTAAACTCATTTTCGAATAGGTTAAGGTGATCCCGAGACCCAAGAATAAAGTTCTAATTTATTGAAAAGAGTGCTTAGGTTGTGAATTCTAGGTAAGTAAAACTTAAACTTTGGTGTTTGCTTTTCAAACTCCTCTTTTTAAAATTTTATTTTTGTCTTTCCGGTCTATGTGTCTGACAAGCACGTGCTCGGCACGGCGGTATTTAACCACCCGCATATATATAACATTAAGGAGAATATTAAATTATTCGACAAGTGATTTGCTGTGTGACATGGTCTCGTACCATGGTTTTAGGACGTTGGTATCCTTCCTTTACTACCGATATATAAACTAGGGGCATATACACCTCCGACGAATATGTTAGGGGCATATACATGTTGTGGTAATATATTAGGGGCCTATACCTGTTGTCGTAGAATATATCTATATATATATTAGGGGCATACATGTGCTACCACAATATGTTAGGGCCTTATACTTGCCGTCGTAGTATACTATCGGGGAATATATGTTGTTGAGAACTAGTCGAGGTGTTATATTGATCTCTTTCACTATCGTATGACATGTCCCAAATCTCCCCGCGTGTTAATTGTGTTGAGATATAGTGATCTTATTGTACATTTTAGACTTTATTGAGTATTAAATTATGAATTATATTTTTGTGCATATTGTGCTCGTTGTGGTTGTATTTTCTAACATTTGTCCATGGGTATTGAAGTGGTGGATCGAGGATCTTACTAGGTTATATTTACGTATAAATCACTTCTTACTTGCATGTCCATACATATACTATTGGTGATGATGAAGCTATTAGCCAACGAAGTTCCTAGAGTTGATCCGTTATTGAGTTGAGTCATTGCATTATTCGGTGGGAGTTCTTTAAGACTCTTCATCATTTTTATTAATATCTTTTCTTTTTTAATTTCTTGAAAATGCTCCATGGTCTAGTGTGGGGTTTGGGCAAGGGTTCAAATTAATCTTGGAGAAACTAGTTATTTCGTAACTAATTATCATATTGTTGGGTACTTATTTGGTTTTATTAAATGGAGTGATTTAATCATTAAGCTATGAAAACCGTGTCGCCCAATGGCCAGGCTGTGATGGGTTCCAACTGTCTGGGGGTAAGTTTGGACGTTATAATAAGAAATATGATTTTATATATAATCTAATCATAAAATAAAATGTAATAAAAATAATATTGAGCCGAATGTGAAAGAGTTTTTTTAAAAGTAGAAAGTTAGAGAAGACCACTCTACAAATGAAGTATAACAATAATTAATAAATAAAAATCTTATATTGGCTTAATATTATCTTTTTAGTATACACATAATAATTAATTTTAATTATTATGTAGTTGTTGGGCACGTTCTTTGCACGTGTATTACATGCTATTGATACAAACTTTGAAAAAGGGCATTGTTATTTTTACAAGATATATGCACGTAGGATATATAAGAGGACATAATGAAAAGAAAAATACTAGCTCAAAACAGTGAAATGATACTCTATACACTCAACAATTTTGATTGTCGAATTAAAGATGATAACTAAATATTTTCCAAAAGAAGGTGCTCCTTTTTTTCTTGAGTTCACTCAAGTCTCTTCCTCTAGAAGGTTTTGTTGGTTTGATTCTAGAATTTCAAGATCTACAAAAATCAAAGTGTTATGATCACTTACCTTCATTGCAAACTTGTTTCTACAAAGGTATGCTTTCCTCCGTATCAATCCATGTCCACATGCAAGACCATATAATCACCCAAGAACATGTTGGTTGGAACTTTTACCTCATGACTTGAGGCGTATCTGATTTGAAGCTTATTTTAAATTAACATACAATAATAATTCCATGCATTCACAATCAAATATTTTTAATTTTTTGTTTTTTTAATTTCTTAAAGTTTTAATTTGACAAAAAAAGAATCAATGAGAAAAAATACTCAATATTGATAAACTTGAATGACTAATTGCTCACGAAGTATATTTAAGTGATTGCTTTTAACATATATCAAACAAAATGGATCATTTCTAATTTTTTTTCAGATTTTGCGATATTTTTATCAAAGTCTAGTGGAATGGGAATTTTAGGGCGGGATCTAAAATTGTGTGTGTGTATAAATATATAGATGTTTATTTATTTATTCTACTTTTTAGATACGTGCATTGTACGTGTTTTCATGTTAACTTGTACATATATTTAAAATGTATAACTCTAATAACCCATTATTTTAAAGGATTATTTGCATCAAAAAAAATAAGTGCACAGTAGGTAAAAGAAGAAAAAGGAAAAGGTAAAAAAAAGGGAGAAAAAGAGAAGAAAAGAGGAGAAAAAAAATGAGAATTTTTGATTTAAAGTATCAAGATAATGATTCTAATGATTTATTAAAGTTTATTATGTGATTCTGAGTGAATTTTTATGGTGAAAACATCAAGAAATTATGAGGAATGTAAAAGTTTGGCCCTTAGGGTTCTCCAACCTAAATGATTGATTTGAAAGGTCAAATATTATCAAAATTTGATTTTGAGTTTAGTATTCTTGAATTGTTTAATCGAGGAGAATCTGGTCATGGTCATGGTTCGTAAATTTCGCTCATTCACCCGAGCTACCTTTTAGGTCAACCCTTTGAACGACGATTTTGAATTTTGTTAAACGTTTAGAAAACATTAGTTGAAGGATTTTTGACCATTCTAAACTCATTTTCGAATAGGTTAAGGTGATCCCGAGACCCAAGAATAAAGTTCTAATTTATTGAAAAGAGTGCTTAGGTTGTGAATTCTAGGTAAGTGAAACTTTAAACTTTGGTGCTTGCTTTTCAAACCTGTTTTAAAATTTTATTTTGTCTTTCCGGGTCTATGTGTTTGGACAAGCACGTGCCTGCGTAATCGGTGGTATTTAACCACCCGCATATATATAACATTAAGGAGAATATTAAATTATTCGACAAGTGATTTTGGTCGTGTGACATGGTCTCGTACCATGGTTTTAGGACGTTGGTATCCTTCCTTCATCGCCGATATATAAAACAAGGGGCATATACGCGACGTTATATGTTAGGGGCATATACATGTTGTGGTAATATATTAGGGGCCTATACCGTTGGTCGTAGAATATATCTATATATATATTAGGGCATACATGTGCTACCACAATATGTTAGGGCCTATACTTGCCGTCGTAGTATACTATTGGGGAATTATATATGTTGTTGAGGACTAGTCGAGGTGTTATATTGATCTCTTCACTATCGTGACATGTCCCAAATCTCCCGCGTGTTAATTGTGCTGGAGATATATAGTGATCTTATTGTACATTTCTAGACTTTATTGAGTATTAATAAATTATGAATTATATTTTTGTGCATATTATTTATGTGCTCGTTGTGGTTGTAGTTTAACATTTGTCCAGTAAGTATTGAAGTGGTGATCAAGGATTCACTAGGTTATATTTACGCATAAATCACTTCTTACTTGCATGTCCATACATATACTATTGGTGATGATGAAGCTATTCGCCAACGAAGCCTCTAGAGTTGATCCGGCTATCGAGGTGAGCCGCCGCATTATTCGTGAGTTCTTTAAGACTCTTCATCATTTTTAATTAAATCTTTTCTTTTAATTTCTTTGAAAATGTCTCCATGGTCTAGTGTGGGGTTTGGGAAGGGTTCAAATTAATCTTGGAGGAAACTAGTTATTTCAGAATTAATTATCATATTGTTGGGTACTTATTTGGTTTTATTAAATGGAGTGATTTAATCATTAAGCTATGAAAACTGTGTCGCCCAAAATGGGTTGTATGTGATGGGTTCCAATCACGTCTGGGGGTAAGTTTGGACGTTATAATAAGAAATATGATTTTATATATAATCTAATCATAAAATAAAAATGTACTAAAATAATATTGAGCCGAATGTGAAAGAGTTTTTTTAAAAGTAGAAAAAGTTAGAGAAGACCACTCTTACAAATGAAGTATAACAATAAATAATTAATAAATAAAAATCTTATATTGCCAATATTATCTTTAAAAGTATACACATAATAAATTAATTTTAATTAATATGTAGTTGTTGGGCACGTTCTTTGCACGGTATTACATGCTATTAATACAAACTTTGAAAAAGGGCATTGTTATTTCAAAAGAAATATGCACATACGATATATAAGAGAACATAATGAAAAGAAAATAATAGCTCAAAACAAGAAATGATAATTCATACACTCAACAATTTTGATTGTCGAATTAAAGATGATAACTAAATATTTTCCAAAAGAAGGTGCTCCTTTTTTTCTTGAGTTCAATTAAGTCTCTTCCTCTAGAAGGTTTTGTTGGTTTGGATTCTAGACTTTACATCTACAAAAATCAAAGTGTTATGATCACTTACCTTTATCACAAACTTGCTTCACAAGGTATGCTTTCCTCCTATCAATCCATGTCCTGTCATGCAAGACTTCTGATGTAATCACCCAAGAACATGTTGGTTGGAACTTTACCTCATGACTTGAGGTGCATTCAAGATTTGAAGCTTATTTTAAATTAACATACAATAATAATTCCATGCATTCACAATCAAATATTTTTAGATACTAGTTTTTGTTGATAAACCATCGTTAAAATATTTGAACAATGAGAAAAAATACTCAATATTGATAAACTTGAATGACTCAATTGCTCATGAGTATATTAAGTGATTACTTTTAACATATATCAAACAAAATGGACCATTTCTAATTTTTTTAGATTCTCTTGCGATATTTTTATCAAAGTCTAGGTGGAATGAATTTTAGGCGGATCTAAAATTGTGTGTGTGTATAAATATATAGATGTTTATTTATTTATTCTACTTTTTAGATACGTGCATTGTACGTGTTTTCATGTTAACTTGTACATATATTTAAAATGTATAACTCTAATAACCCATTATTTTAAAGGATTATTTGGTAATTTTACAAAAAAAAATAAGTGCAATAGTAGGTAAAAGAAGAAAAAAATATTAAAAAGAAATAAAGGGAGAAAAGAGAAGAAAAGAGGAGAAAAAAATGAGAATTTTTGATTTAAAGTATCAAGATAATGATTCTAATGATTTATTAAAGTTTATTATGTGATTCTGAGTGAATTTTTATGGTGAAAACATCAAGAAATTATGAGGAATGTAAAAAGTTTGGCCCTAGGGTTCTCCAACCTAAATGATTGATTTGAAAGGTCAAATATTATCAAAATTTGATTTTTGAATAGTATTCTGGAATTGTTTAATCGAGGAGAATCTGGTCATGGTCATGGTTCGTAAATTCGCTCATTCACCCGAGTTGACTTTTAGGTCAACCCTTTGAACGACGATTTTGAATTGTGTTAAAAGTTTAGAAAACATTAGTTGAAGGATTTTTGACCATTCTAAACTCATTTTCGAATAGGTTGAGGTGATCCCGAGACCCAAGAATAAAGTTCTAATTTATTGAAAAGAGTTCTTAGGTTGTGAATTTAAGGTAAGTGAAACTTTAAACTTTAATGCTTGCTTTTCAAACCTCGTTTTAAAATTTTATTTTGTCCGTCCGGTCTATGTGTTCGACAAGCACGTGCTCGGCGTAATCGGTGGTATTTAACCACCCGCATATATATAACATTAAGGAGAATATTAAATTATTTTATGGTGAATTTTTTACCGTGTGGCATGGTCTCGCACTGGCGGTTTTAGGACGTTGGTATCCTTCCTCATCACAATATATAAACTAGGGGCATAATAAAATACTTAATATGTTAGGGGCATATACATGTTGTGGTAATATATTAGGGGCCTATACCTGTTGTCGTAGAATATATATATATATATATATATATACATATATTAGGGGCATACATGTGCTACCAATATGTTAGGGCCTTATACTTGCCGTCGTAGTATACTATCGGGGAATTATATATGCTGTTGAGGACTAGTCGAGTGTTATATTGATCTCTTTTCACTATCGTATGACATGTCCCAAATCTCCCCGCGTGTTAATTAAAGTTGAGATATATAGTGATCTTATTGTACATTTCTTAGGACTTTATCAGTATTAAATTATGAATTATATTTTTTGTGCATATTATTTATGTGCTCGTTGTGGTTGTATTTTCTAAATATTGTCCAGGTATTACAGATCGAGGATCTTACTAGGTTATATTTACGTATAAATCACTTACTTGCATGTCCATACATATACTATTGGTGATGATGAAGCTATTAGCCAACGAGTTCTCTAGAGTTGATCCGGTTATTGAGTTGAGTCAGCGTGATTATTCGTGTGGGAGTTCTTTAAGACTCTTCATCATTTTTTTAATCTTTTCTTTTTTAATTTCTTGGAAATGCTCCATGGTCTAGTGTGGGGTTTTGGGAAGGGTTCAAATTAATCTTGGAGAAACTAGTTATTTCGTAACTAATTATCATATTGTTGGGTACTTATTTGGTTTTATTAAATGGAGTGATTTAATCATTAAGCTATGAAAATCCGTGTCGCCCAGTCGGTTGTATGTGATGGGTTCCAATCACGTCCTGGGGTAAGTTTGGACGTTATAATAAGAAATATGATTTATATATAATCTAATCATAAAATAAAAATGTACTAAAAATAATATTGAGTTGAATGTGAAAGAGTTTTTTTTAAAAGTAGAAAGTTAGAGAAGACCACTCTTACAAATGAAGTATAACAATAATTAATAAATAAAAATCTTATATTGGCGCTAATATTATCTTTTAGTAAGTATACACATAATAATTAATTTTAATTATTATGTAGTTGTTGGGCACGTTCTTTGCACGTGTATTACATGCTATTAATACAAACTTTGAAAAAGGGCATTGTTATTTCATAAGATATATGCACGTAGGATATAAGCAGAGACATAATGAAAAGAAAGAAGTTTCAAAAATGAAATGATAATTCTATACACTCAACAATTTTGATTGTCGAATTAAAGATGATAACTAAATATTTTCCAAAAGAAGGTGCCTTTTTTTTTTCTTGAGTTCACTAAGTCTCTTCCTGTATGTCTTTGTTGGTTTGGACTTAGACTTTACATCTACAAAAATCAAAGTGTTATGATCACTTACCTTCATTACAAACTTGCTTCTACAAGTGGTATGCTTTCCTCCGTATCAATCCATGTCTCATGCAAGACCATAATCACCCAAGAACATGTTGGTTGAAACTCTTTTTACCTCATGACTTGAGGCAAAATTCAAGATTTGAAGCTTATTTTAAATAACATGCCAATAGTAATTCCATGCATTCACAATCAAATATTTTTAGATACTAGTTTTTGTTGATAAACCATCGTTTAAAATATTTGAACAATGAGAAAAATACTCAATATTGGCTAAACTTGACGAGACTAAATCATTTCACGAGTATATTTAAGTGATTGCTTTTAACATATATCAAACAAATGGACCATTTCAATTTTTTTTCAGATTTTGCGATATTTTTATCAAAGTCTAGTGGAATGGGAATTTTAGGGCGGGATCTAAAATTGTGTGTGTGTATAAATATATAGATGTTTATTTATTTATTCTACTTTTTAGATACGTGCATTGTACGTGTTTTCATGTTAACTCTGTACGATATATTTAAAATGTATAACTCTAATAACCCATTATTTTAAAGGATTATTTGGTAATTTTACAAAAAAATATTTTTAATTTTTGAAAACAGTTTTTTTAAGAAAAAATTTAAAAAGAAATAAAAAGGGAGAAAAGAGAAGAAAAGAGAGAAAAATGAGAATTTTTGATTTAAAGTATCAAGATAATGATTCTAATGATTTATTAAAGTTTATTATGATTTCCCGAGTGAATTCTTATGCAGAAAACATCAAGAAATTATGAGGAATGTAAAAGTTTGGCCCTAGGGTTCTCCAACCTAAATGATTGATTTGAAATGTCAAATATTTCAAAATTTGATTTTGAATAGTACTGAATTGTTTAATCGAGGAGTATCTGTTCATGGTCATGGTTCGTAAATTTCGCTCTCATTCACCCGAGTTGACTTTTTAGGTCAACCCCTTTGAACGACGATTTTGAATTTTGTTAAACGCTTAGAAAACATTAGTTGAAGGATTTTTTGACCATTCTAAACTCATTAATAGGTTAAGGTGATCCCTGAGACCCAAGAATAAAGTTCTAATTTATTGAAAAGAGTGCTTAGGTTGTGAATTCTAGGTAAGTGAAACTTTAAACTTTGGTGCTTGCTTTTCAAACCTGTTTTAAAATTTTATTTTGTCTTTCTGGTCTATGTGTTTGGACAAGAATGTGCTCTGCGTAATCGGTATTTAACCACCCGCATATATATAACATTAAGGAGAATATTAAATTATTCGACAAGTGATTTGCTGTGTGACATGGTCTCGTACCATGGTTTTAGGACGTTGGTATCCTTCCTTTACTGCCGATATATAAACAAGGGGCATATACGCTGACGTAATATGTTAGGGGCATATACATGTTGTGGTAATATATTAGGGGCCTATACCCGTTGTCGTAGAGAATATCTATATATATATTAGGGCATACATGTGCTACCACAATATGTTAGGGGCCTTATAATTTGCCGTCGTAGTATACTATTGGGGAATTATATACATGTTGTTGAGACTGTTTGCAGTGTTATATTGATCTCTTTCACTATCGTGTGACATGTCCCAAATCTCCCGTGTTAATTGTGTTGAGATATATAGTGATCTTATTGTACATTTCTTAGGACTTTATTGAGTATTAAATTATGAATTATATTTTTGTGCATATTATTGTGTTTCATGGTTGTATTTTCTAACATTTGTCCAGGGGTATTGAAGTGGTGGATCGAGGATCTTACTAGGTTATATTTACGTATAAATCACTTCTCTATTTGCATGTCCATACATATACTATTGGTGATGATGAAGCTATTAGCCAACGAGTTCTCTAGAGTTGATCCGGTTATTGAGTTGAGCTGTCGCATTATTCGTGGGAGTTCTTTAAGACTCTTCATCATTTTTTTAATCTTTTCTTTTTTAATTTCCTTGAAAATGCTCCATGGTCTAGTGTGGGGTTTTGGGAAGGGTTCAAATTAATCTTGGAGAAACTAGTTATTTCAGAACTAATTATCATATTGTTGGGTACTTATTTGGTTTTATTAAATGGAGTGATTTAATCACAGCTATGAAAACTGCAGGTCGCCCAAATATTGTATGATGGGCTCCAATCACGTCTGGGGGGTAAGTTTGGACGTTATAATAAGAAATATGATTTTATATATAATCTAATCATAAAATAAAAATGTACTAAAAATAATATTGAGTTGAATGTGAAAGAGTTTTTTTTAAAAGTAGAAAGTTAGAGAAGACCACTCTTACAAATGAAGTATAAATAATAATTAATAAATAAAATCTTATATTACGCCATTATTATCTTTTATATATACATAATAATTAATTTTAATTATTATGTAGTTGTTGGGCACGTTTCTTGCACGTATTACATGCTATTAATACAAACTTTGAAAAAGGGCATTGTTATTTCAAAAGAAATATGCACATACGATATATAAGAGAACATAATGAAAAGAAAATACTAGCTCAAAACAGTGAAATGATAATTCTATACACTCAACAATTTTGATTGTCGAATTAAAGATGATAACTAAATATTTTCCAAAAGAAGGTGCTCCTTTTTTTCTTGAGTTCAATTCGTCTCTTCTAGATGGTTTTGTTGGTTTGGATTCTAGACTTTACATCTACAAAAATCAAAGTGTTATGATCACTTACCTTTATTACAAACTTGCTTCTACAGTGTATGCTTTCCTCCGTATCAATCCATGTCTGTCATGCAAGACCATATAATCACCCAAGAACATGTTGGTTGGAACTTCTTACCTCATGACTTGAGTGGCGCATTCAAGATTTGAAGCTTATTTAAAATTAACATACAATATTAATTCCATGATTCACAATCAAATATTTTTAGATACTAGTTTTTGTTGATAAACCATCGTTAAAATATTTGAACAATGAGAAAAAATACTCAATATTGATAAACTTGAATGACTAAATTGCTCACGAGTATATTTAAGTGATTGCTTTTAACATATATCAAACAAAATGGACCATTTCTATTTTTTTGTGATTTTTGCGATATTTTTATCAAAGTCTAGTGAATGGGAATTTTAGGCGGGATCTAAAATTGTGTGTGTGTATAAATATATAGATGTTTATTTATTTATTCTACTTTTTAGATACGTGCATTGTACGTGTTTTCATGTTAACTTGTACATATATTTAAAATGTATAACTCTAATAACCCATTATTTTAAAGGATTATTTGGTAATTTTACAAAAAAAATAAGTGCAATAGTAGTAAAGAAGAAAAATATTAGAAAAGAAAGTAAAAGAGAAAAAGAGAAGAAAAGAGGAGAAAAAAATGAGAATTTTTGATTTAAAGTATCAAGATAATGACTTAATGATTTATTAAAGTTTATTATGTGATTCGAGAATTTATGGTGAAAACATCAAGAAATTATGAGGAATGTAAAAGTTTGGCCCTAGGGTTCTCCAACCTAAATGATTGATTTGAAAGGATCAACATTATCAAAATTTGATTTTTGAATAGTATTCGGGAATTGTTTAATCGAGGAGAATCTGGTCACACATGGTTCGGGGCCTCGTCATTCACCCGAGTTGCACATTTTTTTAGGTCAACCTTGAACGACGATTTTGAATTGTGTTAAAAGTTTAGAAAACATTAGTTGAAGGATTTTTGACCATTCTAAACTCATTTTCGAATAGGTTGAGGTGATCCCGAGACCCAAGAATAAAGTTCTAATTTATTGAAAAGAGTTCTTAGGTTGTGAATTCGAGGTAAGTGAAACTTTAAACTTTGGTGCTTGCTTTTCAAACCTGTTTTAAAATTTTATTTTGTCTTCTCGGTCTATGTGTTTGGACAAGCACGTGCTCCGGCGTAATCTAAGGGTATTTAATCACCCGCATATATATAACATTAAGGAGAATATTAAATTATTCGACAAGTAATTTACTGCGGCATGGTCTCGTACCATGGTTTTAGGACGTTGGTATCCTTCCTTTACTGCCAATATATAAACTAGGGGCATATACGCTGACGTAATATGTTAGGGGCATATACATGCAGCCAGGGTAATATAATAGGGCCTATACCCGTTGCCTTAGAATATATATATATATGTATATATATTAGGGCATACATGTGCTACCACAATATGTTAGGGCCTTATACTTGCTGCCGTAGTACTCATTGGGGAATTATATATGTTGTTGAGGACTAGTCGAGGTGTTATATTGATCTCTTTCACTATCGTATGACATGTCCCAAATCTCCTCGCGTGCTAATTGTGTTGAGATATATAGTGATCTTATTGTACATTTCTTAGGACTTTATTGAGTATTAAATTATGAATTATATTTTTGTGCATATTATTTTTGTGCTCGTTGTGGTTGTATTTTCTTGAACATTTGTCCAGGGTATTGAAGTGGTGGATCGAGGATCTACTAGGTTATATTTACGTATAAATCACTTCTACTTGCATGTCCATACATATACTATTGGTGATGATGAAGCTATTAGGCCAACGAGTTCTAGAGTTGATCCTGCTATTGAGCTGAGCTGTTGCATTATTCGGGAGTTCTTTAAGACTTTCATCATTTATATATTACTATCTTTCTTTTTAATTTTTGAAAATGCCCATGGTCTAGTGTGGGGTTTTGGGAAGGGTTCAAAATTAATCTTGGAGAAACTAGTTATTTCAGAATCAATTATCATATTGTTGGGTACTTATTTGGTTTTATTAAATGGAGGATTTAATCATTAAGCTATGAAAATCCGTGTCGCCCAAGCCGGTTGTATGTGATGGGTTCCAATCACGTCCTGGGGGTAAGTTTGGACGTTATAATAAGAAATATGATTTTATATATAATCTAATCATAAAATGAAAATGTACTAAAAATAATATTGAGTCGAATGTGAAAGAAGTTTTTTTAAAAGTAGAAAGTTAGAGAAGACCACTCTACAAATGAAGTATAACAATAATTAATAAATAAAAATCTTATATTGGCGCTAATATTATCTTTAAAAGTATACACATAATAATTAATTTTAATTATTATGTAGTTGTTGGGCAATGCTCTTTTGCACGTGTATTACATGCTATTGATACAAACTTTGAAAAAGGGCATTGTTATTTCATAAGATATATGCACGTAGGATATATAAGGTGACATAATGAAAAGAAAATACTATTCAAAAAAATGAAATGATAATTCTATACACTCAACAATTTTGATTGTCGAATTAAAGATGATAACTAAATATTTTCCAAAAGAAGGTGCCCTTTTTCTTGAGTTCAATTAAGTCTCTTCCTCTAGAAGGTTCTTGTTGGTTTGGATTCTAGACTTTACACTACAAAAATCAAAGTGTTATGATCACTTACCTTCATTACAAACTTGCTTCTACAACATATTTCCTCCGTATCAATCCATGTCTCTGTCATGCAAGACCATATAATCACCCAAGAACATGTTGGTTGGAAACTTCACTTTCTCATGACTTGAGGCAGATTCAAGATTTGAAGCTTATTTTAAATTAACATACAATAGTAATTCCATGCATTCACAATCAAATATTTTTAGATACTAGTTTTTGTTGATAAAACCATCGCTAAAATATTTGAACAATGAGAAAAAATACCTCAATATTGATAAACTTGAATGACTAAATTGCTCACGAGTATATTTAAGTGATTGCTTTTAACATATATCAAACAAAATGGACCATTTCTAATTTTTTCGTATTTTGCGATATTTTTATCAAAGTCTATGGAATGGGAATTTAGGGCGGGATCTAAAATTGTGTGTGTGTATAAATATATAGATGTTTATTTATTTATTCTACTTTAGGATACGTGCATTGTACGGTTTTCATGTTAACTTGTACGATATATTTAAAATGTATAACCTCTAATAACCCATTATTTTAAAGGATTATTTGCAATTTTACAAAAAATAAGTGCAATAGTAGGTAAAAGAAGAAAAAATTTAAAAAGAAATAAAAGAGAGAAAGAGAAGAAAAGAGGAGAAAAAAAAATGAGAATTTTTTATTTAAAGTATCAAGATAATGATTCTAATGATTTATTAAAGTTTATTATGTGATTCTGAGTGAATTTTTATGGTGAAAACATCAAGAAATTATGAGGAATGTAAAAAGTTTGGCCCTAGGGTTCTCCAACCTAAATGATTGATTTGAAAGGTCAAATATTATCAAAATTTGATTTTTGAATAGTATTCTGAATTACGACCTAGGGGACTCGTTCATGGTCATGGTTCACCGCCTCATTCACCCGAGTTGACTTTTAGGTCAACCTTGAACGACGTTCCATTTTGAATTTTGTTAAACGTTTAGAAAAACATTAGTTAGAAGGATTTGACCATTCTAAACTCATTTTCGAATAGGTTAAGGTGATCCCGAGACCCAAGAATAAAGTTCTAATTTATTGAAAAGAGTGCTTAGGTTGTGAATTCTAGGTAAGTGAAACTTTAAACTTTGGTGCTTGCTTTTCAAACCTGTTTTAAAATTTTATTTTGTCTTTCTGGTCTATGTGTTTGGACAAGCACGTGCTCGGCGTAATCGGTGGTATTTAACCACCCGCATATATATAACATTAAGGAGAATATTAAATTATTCGACAAGTGATTTCATATGGTGTGACATGGTCTCGTACTACGGTTTTAGGACGTTGGTATCCTTCTTACCGCCGATATATAAACAAGGGGCACATACGCCGACGTAATATGTTAGGGGCATATACATGTTGTGGTAATATATTAGGGGCCTATACCTGTTGTCGTAGAATATATATATATATGTTAAATATTAGGGCATACATGTGCTACCACAATATATTAGGGCCTTATACTAATGCCGTAGTATACTATTAGGGAATTATATATGTTGTCGAGGATCAATGAGGTGTTATATTGATCTTTCACTATCGTGTGACATGTCCCAAATCAAGGCAGTTAATTGTGTTGAGATATATAGTGATCTTATTGTACATTTCTTAGACTTTATTGAGCATTAAATTATGAATTATATTTTTGTGCATATTATTTATGTGCTCGTTGTGGTTGTATTTTCAATATTTGTCCAGTGGGTATTGAAGTGGTGGATCGAGGATCTTACTAGTTATATTTTACGTATAAATCACTTCTACTTGCATGTCCATACATATACTATTGGTGATGATGAAGCTATTAGCCAATCAGCCTTCTCTAGAGTTGATCCGGTTATTGAGTTGAGCCGCATTATTCGGTGGGAGTTCTTTAAGACTCTTCATCATTTTTTTAATCTTTTCTTTTTTAATTTCTAGATATAATGCTCCATGGTTCAGTGTGGGTTTGGGAAAGGGTTCAAATTAATCTTGGAGAAACTAGTTATTTCGTAACTAATTATCATATTGTTGGGTACTTATTTGGTTTTATTAAATGGAGTGATTTAATCATTAAGCTATGCGAAAAACTGTGTCGCCCACGGTTGTATGTGATGGGTTCCAATCACGTCCTGGGGTAAGTTTGACGTTAAGTAATAAGAAATATGATTTTATATATAATCTAATCATAAATAAAATGTACTAAAAATAATATTGAGTTGAATGTGAAAGAGTTTTTTAAAAGTAGAAAGTTAGAGAAGACCACTCTTACAAAAGAAGTATAACAATAATTAATAAATAAAAATCTTGAGTATTGGCGCTAATATTATCTTTAGCATACACAGTAATAATTAATTTTAATTATTATGTAGTTGTTGGGCACGTTCTTTGCACGTGTATTACATGCTATTAATACAAACTTTGAAAAAGGGCATTGTTATTTCAAAAGAAATATGCACATACGATATATAAGAGAACATAATGAAAAGAAAATACTAGCTCAAAACAAAGGAAATGATTTAATTTATACACTCAACAATTTTGATTGTCGACTAAAGAGGATAACTAAATATTTTCCAAAAGAAGGTGCTCCTTTTTTCTTGAGTTCAATTGGGTCTCTTCCTCTAGATGGTTTTGTTGGTTTGGATTCTTAGACTTTACATCTACAAAAATCAAAGTAATATGATCACTTACCTTATTACAAACTTGTTTCTACAAGCATGCTTTTCCTCCGTATCAATCCCATGTCTCTGGTCATGCAAGACCATATAATCACCCAAGAACATGTTGTTGGAACTCTTTTACCTCTCATGACTTGAGGCAAAGATTCAAGATTTGAAGCTTATTTAAAATTAACATACAATATTAATTCCATGCATTCACAATCAAATATTTAGATACTAGTTTTTGTTGATAAACCATCGTTAAAATATTTGAACAATGAGAAAAAAAATACTCAACATTGATAAACTTGAATGACTCAAATTGCTCACGAGTATATTTAAGGGATTGCTTTTAACATATCAAATAAAATGGACCATTTCTAATTTTTTTTTAGATTTTGCGATATTTTTATCAAAGTCTAGAGGGAATGGGAATTTTAGGGCGGGATCTAAAATTGTGTGTTTGGTAAATATATAGATGTTTATTTATTTATTCTACTTTTTAGATACGTGCATTGTACGTGTTTTCATGTTAACTTGTACATATATTTAAAATGTATAACTCTAATAACCCATTATTTTAAAGGATTATTTATAATTTTACAAAAAAAATAAGTGCAATAGTAGGTAAAAGAAGAAAAAATTTAAAAAGAAATAGAAAAGAGAGAAAGAGAAGAAAAGAGAGAAAAAAATGAGAATTTTATTTAAAAGTATCAAGATAATGATTCTAATGATTTATTAAAGTTTATTATGTGATCAGTGAATTTTTATGGTGAAAACATCAAGAAAATTATGAGGAATGTAAAAAGTTTGGCCCTAGGGTTCTCCAACCTAAATGATTGATTTGAAAGGTCAAATATTATCAAAATTTGATTTTTGAATAGTATTCTGGAATTGTTTAATCGAGGAGAATCTGGTCATGGTCATGGTTCGTAGAATTCGCTCTCATTCACCCGGGAAGTTGGCTTTTTAGGTCAACCCTTGAACGACGATTTTGAATTGTGTTAAAAAGTTTAGAAAACATTAGTTGAAGGATTTTTGGAACATTCTAAACTCATTTTCGAATAGGTTGAGGTGATCCCTAGACCCAAGAATAAAGTTCTAATTTATTGAAAAGAGTTCTTAGGTTGTGGAATACCTGAGGTAAGCGAGACTTTAAACTTTGGTGCTTGCTTTTCAAACCCGTTTAAAATTTTATTTTGTCTCGTTCCTGTCTATGTGTTTGGACAAGCACGTGCCTCATGTAATCGGTATTTAACCACCCGCATATATAGTAACATTAAGGAGAATATTAAATTATTCGATAAGTAATTTGCCGTGGTGGCATGGTCTCGTACCATGGTTTTAGGACGTTAATCCTTTCCCCATCGCCAATATATAAACTAGGGGGCATATACGACGAATATGTTAGGGCAGTACACGTTGTGGTAATATATTAGGGGCCTATACCTCGTTGTCGTAGAATATATATATATATATATATATATATATTAGGCATACATGTGCTACCACAATATGTTAGGGCCTTATACTTGCCGTCGTAGTATACTATTGGGGAATTATATATGTTGTTGAGGACTAGTCGAGGTGTGTTAGATTGATCTCTTTCACTATCGTATGACATGTCCCAAATCTCCTCGCGCGTGTTAATTGTGTTGAGATATATAGTGATCTTATTGTACATTTCTTAGGACTTTATTGAGTATTAAATTATGAATTATATTTTTGTGCATATTATTTTTGTGCTCGTTGTGGTTGTATTTTCTAACATTTGTCCAGGGGTATTGAAGTGGTGGATCGAGGATCTTACTAGGTTATATTTACGTATAAATCACTTCTACTTCTGCATGTCCATACATATACTATTGGTGATGATGAAGCTATTAGGCCAACGAGTTCTCTAGAGTTGATCCGGTTATTGAGTTGAGCCGCGCATTATTCGTGGGAGTTCTTTAAGACTCTTCATCATTTTTTTAATCTTTTCTTTTTTTAATTTCTTGAAAATGCTCCATGGTCTAGTGGGGTTTTGGGAAGGTTCAAATTAATCTTGAGAAACTAGTTATTTCGTAACTAATTATCATATTGTTGGGTACTTATTTGGTTTTATTAAATGGAGTGATGTAATCATTAAGCTATGAAAATCCGTGTCGCCAATGGTTGTATGTGATGGGTTCCAATCACGTCCTGGGGTGTTTGACGCTTATAATAAGAAATATGATTTTATATATAATCTAATCATAAAAATAAAAATGTACTAAAAATAATATTGAGCTGAATGTGAAAGAGTTTTTTTTAAAAGTAGAAAGTTAGAGAAGACCACTCTTTTCAATGTTATAACAATAATTAATAAATAAAAATCTTATATTGGCGCTAATATTATCTTTAAAAGTATACACATAATAATTAATTTTAATTATTTATGTAGTTGTTAAGCACGTTCTTTTGCACGGTATTACATGCTATTAATAATAAACCTTTGAAAAGGGCATTGTTATTTCATAAGATATATGCACGTAGGATATATAAAGAGGACATAATGAAAACAGGTCATTAGCTCAAAATGTTGAAATGATAATTCTATACACTCAACAATTTTGATTGTCGAATTAAAGATGATAACTAAATATTTTCCAAAAGAAGGTGCTCCTTTTTTTCTTGAGTTCAATTGCCCTTCCTCTAGAAGGTTTTGTTGGTTTGATTCTAGATCTTTACATCTACAAAAGTCAAAGTGTTATGATCACTTACCTTCATTACAAACTTGCTTCACAAGGTATGCTTTCCTCCAGATCAATCCATGTCTCATTCATGCAAGACCATATAATCACCCAAGAACATGTTGGTTGGAACTTCTTTACCTCATGACTTGAGGAAGATTCAAGATTTGAAGCTTATTTTAAATTAACATACAATAGTAATTCCATGCATTCACAATCAAATATTTTTAGATACTAGTTTTTGTTGATAAACCATCGTTAAAACATTTGAACAATGAGCAGAAAAAATACTCAATATTGATAAACTTGAATGACTAAATTGCTCACGAGTATATTTAAGTGATTGCTTTTAACATATATCAAACAAAATGGACCATTTCTAATTTTTTTTCAGATTTTGCGATATTTTTATCAAAGTCTAGTGGAATGGGAATTTTAGGGCGGGATCTAAAATTGTGTGTGTGTATAAATATATAGATGTTTATTTATTTATTCTACTTTTTAGATACGTGCATTGTACGTGTTTTCATGTTAACTTGTACATATATTTAAAATGTATAACTCTAATAACCCATTATTTTATAGGATTATTTGGTAATTTTACAAAAAAAAAATAAGTTAATTATGGTTAAACTAACTTGTAAGTATTTTTTTAATTTAAAACAACATAAAAATTTATACAAAAAAAATAAAAAAAATGAGAATTTTTGATTTAAAGTATCAAGATAATGATTCTAATGATTGACAAAGTTTATTATGTGATTCTCGAGTGAATTTTTATGGTGAAAACATCAAGAAATTATGAGGAATGTAAAAAAAGTTTGGTCTCTCTAGGGTTCTCCAACCTAAATGATTGATTTGAAAGGTCAAATATTATCAAAATTTGATTTTTAAATAGTATTCCGAATTGTTTAATCGAGGAGAATCTGGTCATGGTCATGGTTCAGAAATTTCATTATTCACCCGAGTTGACTTTAGGTCAACCCTTTGAACGACCATTTTGAATTTTGTTAAACGTTTAGAAAACATTAGTTGAAGGATTTTGACCATTCTAAACTCATTTTCGAATAGAAGTTATATGACCCAGACTCCAAGAATAAATTTAATTTTATTGAAAAGAGTGCTTAGGTTGTGAATTCTAGGTGAAACTTTAAACTTTGGTGCTTGCTTTTCAAACCTCGTTTTAAAATTTTATTTTGTCTTCCGGGTCTATGTGCTTGGACAAGCACGGTTCTATGTAATCGGTGGTATTTAACCACCCGCATATATATAACATTAAGGGAGAATATTAAATTATTCGACAAGTGATTTGTCAGACATGGTCTCGTACTCATGGTTTTAGACGTTGGTATCCTCTCCTTTACCGCCGATATATGTCCAGGCTATACGACGTAATATGTTAGGGCATATACATGTTGTGTAATATATTAGGGCCTATACCAGTTGTCGTAGAATATATCTATATATATTAGGGGCATACATGTGCTACCACAATATGTTAGGGGCCTCATACTTGTCGTCGTAGTATACTATTGGGGAATTATATATGTTGTTGAGGACTAGTCGAGGTGTTATATTGATCTCTTTCACTATCGTATGACATGTCCCAAATCAGTTAATCTGAGATATATAGTGATCTTATTGTACATTTCTTAGACTTTATTGAGTATTACATTATGAATTATATTTTTGTGCATATTATTTTTGTGCTCGTTGTGGTTGTAGTTTCTAACATTTAAGTCCGTGGGTATTGAAGTGGTGGATCGAGGATCTTACTAGGTTATATTTACGTATAAATCACTTCTTACTTGCATGTCCATACATATACTATTGGTGATGATGGTTATTAGCCAACGAAGTTCTCTAGAGTTGATCCGGTTATTGAGTTGAGCCGTATTATTCGTGGGAGTTCTTTAAGACTCTTCATCATTTTTAATTAAATCTTTTCTTTTAATTTCTTGAAAATGCTCCATGGTCTAGTGTGGGGTTTGGGCAAGGGTTCAAATTAATCTTGGAGAAACTAGTTATTTCGTAACTAATTATCATATTGTTGGGTACTTATTTGGTTTTATTAAATGGAGTGATTTAATCATTAAGCTATGAAAATTCGTGTCGCCCAGTCGGTTGTATGTGATGGGTTCCAATCACGTCTGGGGGTAAGTTTGGACGCGTTATAATAAGAAATATGATTTTATATATAATCTCATCATAAAATAAAAATGTACTAAAATAATATTGAGCCGAATGTGAAAGAGTTTTTTTTAAAAGTAGAAAGTTAGAGAAGACCACTCTTACAAATGAAGTTATAATAATAATTAATAAATAAAAATCTTATATTGGCGCTAATATTATCTTTGTAAAGTATACACATAATAATTAATTTTAATTATTATGTAGTTGTTGGGCATTGCTTTGCACGTGTATTACATGCTATTAATACAAACTTTGAAAAGGGCATTGTTATTTCAAAAGAAATATGCACATACGATATAAGAGAACATAATGAAAAGAAAATACTAGCTCAAAAACAATGAAATGATAATTCTATACACTCAACAATTTTGATTGTCGAATTAAAGATGATAACTAAATATTTTCCAAAAGAAGGTGCTCCTTTTTTTCTTGAGTTCAATTAAGCCCTTTCCCGTGGAAGGCTTTGTTGGTTTGGATTCTAGACTTTACATCTACAAATAATGAAAGTCTTATGATCACTTACCTTCATCACAAACTTGCTTCTACGTTGTATGCTTTCCTCCGTATCAATCCATGTCCTGCCATGCAAGACCATATAATCACCCAAGAAAATGTTGGTTGGAACTCTTACCATGACTTGAGTGCGCATTCAAGATTTTAAAGATTATTTCCAAATTAACATACACTGCAATTTCCATGCATTCACAATCAAATATTTTTAGATACTCGTTTTTTGTTAATAAACCATTGTTAAAATATTTGAACAATTAGAAAATTACTAATATTGATCAACTTGAATGACTAAATTGCTCACGAGTATATTTAAGTGATTGCTTTTAACATATATCAAACAAAATGGACCATTTATAATTTTGTTTCATATTTTGCGATATTGTTATCAAAGTCTAGTGGAATGAGAATTTTAGGGCGGGATCTAAAATGTGGTGTGTGTACAAATATATAGATGTTTATTTATTTATTCTACTTTTAGATACGTGTATTGTAATGTTGATTTCATGTTAATCTCAGGCCAGATATTTAAATGTATAACTCTAATAACCCATTATTTTAAAGGATTATTTGGTAATTTTACAACAAAAAAAATAAGTGCAATAGTAGGTAAAAGAAGAAAAAATATGAGAAAAGAAATAAAAGGAGAGAAAGAGAAGAAAAGAGGAGAAAAATGGAGAATTTTCGATTCAAAGTATCAAGATAATGATTCTAATGATTTATTGAAGTTTATTATGTGATTCTCGAGGTAATTTTTATGGTGAAAACATCAAGAAATTATGAGGAATGCAAAAAGTTTGGCCCTAGGGTTCTCCAACCTAAATGATTGATTTGAAAGGCCAAATATTATCAAAGTTTGATTTTTGAATAGTATTCGGGAATTGTTTAATCGGTGAGAACTGCCTCCATGGTCATGGTTCGTAAATTCCCGCCTCATTCACCCGAGCTGACCTTTCAGGTCAACCCTTTGAACGACGATTTTGAATTGTGTTAAAAGTTTAGAAAACATTAGTTGAAGGATTTTTGACCATTCTAAACTCATTTTCGAATAGGTTGAGGTGATCCCGAGACCCAAGAATAAAGTCTTAACGAAAAAGAGTTCTTAGGTTGTGAATTCGAGGTAAGTGAAACTTAAAACTTAAAAGCTGCTTTTCAAAACCTGCTTAAAATTTTATTTTGTCTTTTCGGTCTATGTGTTGGACAAGCACGTGTCAAGTGCACCTAAGGGTATTTAACCACCCGCATGGTATATAACATTAAGGAGAATATTAAATTATTCGATAAGTAATTTGTTGTGTGGCATGGTCTCGCATCATGGTTTTAGGACGCTGGTATCCTTCCTTTACTCACGATATAAACTAGGGGCACATACGCCGACGTAATATGTTAGGGGCATATACATGTTGTGGTAATATATTAGCCTATAATTGTTGTCGTAGAATATATATATATATATATAAAATTAATTTTCTAATTTCTAATTTTGTTTTATATTTATCCTTTATACTTTTATGTGTTAAGATTATATTAATTATAT
This sequence comes from Datura stramonium, assembly GCA_018107945.1. Classification (NCBI taxonomy): domain Eukaryota; kingdom Viridiplantae; phylum Streptophyta; class Magnoliopsida; order Solanales; family Solanaceae; genus Datura; species Datura stramonium. Next base: position 32,473 of record JACEIK010010064.1, read on the forward strand.
ATGTTGTTTGGTGACTAGTCGAGGTGTTATATTGATCTTTTCTACCATCGTATGACATGTCCCAAATCTCCCGCGTGTTAATTGTGTTGAGATATATAGATCTTATTGTACATTTCTTAGGACTTTACGTTGAGTATTACATTATGAATATATTTTGTGCATATTATTTGTAAGTTTATAGGTTGTATTTTCTTTCTAACATTTCTTCCAGGGTATTGGAAGGCGTGATCGAGGATCTTACTAGGTTATATTTACGCATAAATCACTCCTTACATGCATATCCATGCATATACTATTGGTGATGATGAAGCTATTAGCCAACGAGTTCTCTAGAGTTGATCCGTTGAGTTGAGCTACCGCATTATTCGTGGGAGTTCTTTAAGACTCTTCATCATTTTTATTAATATCTTTTCTTTTTTAATTTCTCTAAAATGCTCCATGGTCTAGTGTGAGGTTTGGGCAAGGGTTCAAATTAATCTTGGAGAAACTAGTTATTTCCAGAATCCACTATCATATTGTTGGATATTTATTTGATTTTATTAAATGGAGTGATTTAATCATTAAGATATGAAAATTCGAAGCCCCCAATAGGTTGTATGTGATGGGTGCCAATCAATACCTAGGTAAGTTTGGACGTTATAATAACAAATATGATTTTATATAATCTCATCATAAAATAAAAATGTACTAAAAATAATATTGAGCTGAATGTGAAAGAGGTTTTTTTAAAAGTAGAAAGTTAGAGAAGACCACTCTTTTTACAAAATGAAGTATAAACAATAATTTATAAATAAAAATCTTATAATTACGCTAATATTATCTTTAAAAGTACACATGACAATTAATTTTACCATTATAGTTGTTAATGCTTCTTTTTAATGCAGTATTATGCTATTAGTACAAACTTTGAAAAAGGGCACCGTTATTTCTAAAGAAATATGCATGTACGATATATAAGAGAACATAATGAAAAGAAAATACTAGCTCAAAATAGCTAAATGATAATTCTATACACTCAACAATTTTGATTGTCGAATTAAAGATGATAACTAATTATTTTCCAAAAGAAGGTGCTCCTTTTTTTCTTGACTTCAATTAACTCTTCCCTAGATGGTTTTGTTGGTTTGGATTCTAGAATTTACATTCACAAACAATAAAAGTCTTATGATCACATACCTTCATCACAAACTTGCTTCTACTGTGTATGCTTTCCTCCGTATCAATCCATGTCTTTTCATGCAAGACCATATAATCACCCAAGAACATGTTGGTTGGAACTTCTTTACCTCATGACTAGAGGCAAAGATTCAAAGATTTGAAGCTTATTTCAAATTAACATACAATAATAATTCCATGCATTCACAATCAAATATTTTAGATACTATTTTTTGTTAATAAACCATCGTTAAAATATTTGAACAATGAGAAAAATACTAATATTGATCAACTTGAATGACTAAATTGCTCACGAGTATATTTAAGTGATTGCTTTTAACATATATCAAACAAAATGGACCATTTCTAATTTTGTTTCATATTTTGCGATATTGTTATCAAACATCAGAGGAATGGGAATTTTAGCGGATCTAAAATTGTGTGTGTATATAAATATTTATTTATTTATTTCTTTCATTCTTACTTTTTAGATACGTGCATTGTACGTGTTTTCATGTTAACTTTTCAAATATTTAAAATTTATAACTCTAATAACCCTTTATTTTAGTAATATTTGGTAATTTTACAAAAATGTTAGTGCACATGTGTGTAAAAGAAGAAACACATACGAGAAAAGATATAAAAGGGAGAAAAAGAGAAGAAAAGAGGAGAAAAAAATGAGAATTTTCTATTCAAAGTATCAAGATAATGATTCAAATGATTTATTAAAGTTAATTATGTGATTATGAGTGAATTTTTATGGTGAAAACATTGAGAAATTATGAGGAATGTAAAAAGTTTAGCCTTAGGGTTCTCCAACCTAAATGATTGATTTAGGGCACAAATATTATCCAAAATATGATTTTGAATAGTATTCTGGAATTGTTTAATCGAGGAGAATCTGTTCATGGTCATGGTTCAAATTTGCCTCATTCAACCCGAGTTGACTTTAGGTCAACCCTTTGAACGACGAGTATGAATTGTGTAAAAAGTTTAGAAAACATTAGATGAAGGATTTTGGTCAATCTTAAACTCATTTTCGTAGATAGGTTGAGGTGATCCCGAGACCCAAGAATAAAGTTCTAATTTATTGAAAAGAGTGCTTAAGTTGTGAATTCGAGGTAAGTGAAACTTTAAGCTTTGGTGCTTGCTTTTCAAACTTGTTTTAAAATTTTATTTTTTTTGTCTCGGTCTGTGTGTTTGGACAAGCGTACTTTGCACCTGGTCTTTAACCAAGAAAGATATATATAACATTAATAGAATATTAAACATTGATAAGTGATTGTGGTGTGGCATGGTCTCCGTACCATAGCGTTAGGGCTATATCATTCCTTCGTTGTCGATATATACTAGGCATATATGCTATCGTAATATATTAGAGGCATACACATGCTTCCATAATATATTAGGGGCCTATACATGTTGTCGTAGAATATATATATATATATATATATATATACATACTAGGGGCATGGCATGTGTTGCCCTCAATATGTTAGGGGCCTTGCACTCTGATGTTATAGTATACTGGGCACTATATATGTTGTTGAGGACTAGTCGAGGTGCTAGATGGATCTCTTTCACTGTCATATGATAAGTCCCGACTCTCCCCCGAGTGTGAATTGTGTTGATATATAGTGATCCCGTTGTACACTTGTTTGAATTTTATTGAGTATTACATTATGAAACATATATTTTTGCGCATATTATTTTTGTGCTCATTGTGGTTGTATTTTCAACACTAGTTCCATTGGAAGTGTGGTGGACCGCGGATCTTACCGGGTTATATTTACATAACTTCACTTTACCTCGTATGTCCATGCATATACTATTGGTGATGATATGAGGCAATTAGCCAACGAGTTCGCTATAGCTGATCCAAGCTATTGAAATGAGCCGCATTGTTCGTGGTCTTTAACCAATGATATATATTACATTGAGGATAATATTAAATTATTTGATAAGTGATTTGTGGTATGCCATGGTCTCGTACCATAGCTGTTAGGCTGTTGGTATCATTCCTTCGTTGTCTTATATATATACTAGGGGCATATATGCTATCATAATATATTAGGGCATAAACTTGCTTCCATAATATATTAGGGGCCTATACATACATTTTAGAATATATATATATATATATATATACTAGGTCATACATGTGTCAGCCTCAATATGTTAGGGGCCTAGTACTTGACAGTATATCTTCCGGCACTATATATGCTGTTGAGGACTAGTCGAGGTGCTAGATGGATCTCTTTCACTGTCATATGACAAGTCCCGACTCTCCTGAGTGTGAATTGTGTTGAGATATATAGTGATCTTGTTGTACACTTGTTTGGATTTTATTGAGTATTACATTATGAAACATATTTTTGGGCATAGTATTTTTGTGCTCATTGTGGTTCTATTTTCTAACACTAGTTCCATTGTAGTGGTGGACCGAGGATCTTACTGGGTTATATTTACGTATAACTCACTCCTCACCCGCATATCCATGCAGTATACTATTGGTGATGATGAGACAATTAGCCAACGAGTTCGCTATAATTGATCGAGTTATTGAAATGAGTCGCGTGATTGTTCGTGGGAGTTCTTAAAGAGTCTTCATCATTTATTTATTCATATCTTTTCTTTTGAAATTTCTCTTAGATGCTCCATGGTCTAATGTGAGGTCTAGGCAAGAATTCAAATTAATATTGGAGAAACTAGTTATTTTGTAACCACTATCATATTGTTGGGTACTTATCCGTTTTACTAAATATAGTGTGTTATTAGAAGAGTTTTATGATTGATAAAAAGGGAATTTGTTATTAGAAGATTTTTGATGATTGACTATATTTGATAAAGTTTTTGCTAACCGACAAAGTGAACTGTGTTTATATGTAGGTTCATAGGCATACATATTTGTCATCATCAAAAAGGAAAAATTTTGTTATGAAAATTTTGATGATCGACATAGATGAACCAGTTCACTACATAGTCAAGGTTTTGGTGTATTATTTAATTTGACTTTGATATGAAAATATCAAATAAGAAATACGTGGAATTGAACAAGTCCAACGCGTACAAGAAAATCATTGTCCTCTTAGGATTCTTTTCCAAAAAGGCAAGATTTATTTGATTGAAAAGAGAACCGATGCGTACAAGGAAATCAAGTCCTCTGAGGATTCTTTTCAAAGTTGTATTTGACTGAAAGAGAACCAAGGAGTACAAGGGAAACCAAATCCTTTTAGGATTCTTTCCAAAAGGCAAGTTATATTTTGACTAGGAAAGATCCAAGTATGGAAAATCTGACTTGAGGAATTAAGTCCTTTTGGTTTTTTTTCTTTATTTGGGATACGAAAAGGTTTGAGAAAATAAAGTCCTTTAAGGATTCTTTTTCCTTACTTGAATCAAATCTAGGTTTGACAAAACCACGCTATTTGGTGTTATATAATGATCATAAACAACCACAAAATATTTAGCTATTGTATTGGTCATCAAGGAGATTATTCTCAAGCAATAGCCATAAAAACACACTCACCGGACCGTGCCCTATAAGCCGGGCAGAATTTGAGCAGAAGACTTATCATGTCTTGATTGAGTTTATTATTTTGTATTGAGTTGTAACTTTCACTTCTAGAGTTAGTTGTGTCAAGTTACATTTGTGAGATTGTATTGTACTTCAAAGACTAGAGTTTATAGTCTTTGAATAGGTGATTGAAAATTGAGAAAACCTAGAGATTGAGGTACTAGGAGTTAGTCCCTTTGATTGCAAAGTTGTAGTCTAAAACCTCGCTTCATTAGATGAATAAAATCCTATTCGATAGGTCGTGTTTTTTAGAACTTCTTTGGCAAGGAGGTTTTTCATGTTACATTTGTGTGTTTTTTATTTTTCAAGACTTGTATTTTAATTGAACCACTTTCAATATAGTGGTGATTTCATAGTGAATTAATGATTAAGATATGAAAATTCGATTCACCTAGTTAGTGGTAATGTGTTAAGCTGCCATGTCTAGGTGGTAAGTTTGGACGTTATAATAACAAATATGATTTTATATATAATATCATAAAACAAAATGTACTAAAAATTATATTGAGTCAATGTGAAAAGTTTTTTTTAAAAGTAGAAAGTTAGAGAAGACCACTTTTACAAATTGTAGTTGTTAAGCACATTCTTTGCACGTATTACATGCTATTAATACAAATGTTGAAAAAGGGCATTGTTATTTCCAAAGAAATATGCATGTACGATATAAAAGAGAACATAATGAAAAGAAAATACTAGCTCAAAATGTTGAAATGCCACTCTATACACTCAACAATTTTGATTGTCGAACAAAGATGATAACTAAATATTTTCCAAATGAAGGTGCTCCTTTTTTTTTTGGACTTCAATTAAGTCTCTTCCTCTAGAAGGTTTTGTTGGTTTGACTTAGACTTACATCAGTAACAATCAAAGTCTTATGATCTATTTACCTTCATCACAAACTAGTTTCTACCGTATATGTTTTCCTCCGTGTCAATCTATGTATGTCAAGTGCAAGACCATATTATAACTCAAGAACATGTTATTTTGAACTTTTACCTCATTACTAGAGGAAGATTCAAGATTTGAAGCTTTATTTCAAATTAACATACAATAATAATTCCATGCATTCACAATCAAATATTTTTAGATACTAGTTTTTGTTAATATACCATCGTTAAAATATTTAATACTAATGAGAAAATACTCACTATCGATCAACTTGAATGACTAAATTGCTCACGAGTATATTTATGATGAACATATATCAAACAAAATGGACCATTTCTAATTTTATTTCATATTTTGCGATATTAATATCAAACTCTAGAGGAATGGAAATTTTAGGGCCTGACGAAAATTGTGTGTGTGTATAAATATTTATTTATATATTTATTTATTTATTCTACTTTTAGATACGTGTACTGTATGAGATTTCATGTTAACTTGTGCCAAATATTTAAATGTATAACTCTAATAACCCATTATTTTAAAAGATTATTTGGTAATTTTACAAAATAAAGTAAGTACTAGTTGCAAAGGAAGAAACACATACGAGAAAAGAAATAACAAGGGAGAAAAGAAGAAGAAAAGAGGAGAAAAAAATGAATTTTCGATTCAAAGTAAAGATAATCGATTCTAATTATTTATTAAAGTTTATTATGTGATTCTCGAAAGAATTTTATGGTGAAACATCGAGAAATTATGAAGAACAAAAGTTTAGCCCTAGGGTCCAACCTAATGATTGATTTGAAAGGCCAAATATTATAAAATTTGATTTGAATAGAATTTGGAATTGTTTAATTGAGGAGAATCATGGTCATGGTTCGTAAATTCGCCATTCACCCGAGTTGACATATTAGGGTCAACCGTTTGAACGACGAGTTTGAATTGTGTTAAAAGTTTAGAAAACATTAGCTGAAGGATTCTGACCATTCTAAACTCATTTTCGTATAGGTTGAGGTGATCCCGAGACCCAAGAATAAAGTTCTACTTATTGGAAAGAGTGCTTAAGTTGTGAATTCGAGGTAAGTGAAACTTTAAGCTCTTTCACTATCGTATGACATTTCGAATCTCCCGCGTAGAATTTTGTTGAGATATATAGTGATCTTATTGTACATTTCTTTGGACTTTACTGAGTATTACATTATGAAATATATTTTTGTGCATATTATTTTTGTGCTCGTTGTGGTTATATTTTCTTAACACTTGTCGAGGATATTGAAGTGGTGGATCGAGGATATTACTGGGTTATATTTACGTATAAATCACTTTTTACTTGCATGTCCATGCATATAGTATCGGTGATGATGAAGCTATTAGCCAACGAGTTCTCCAGAGTTGATCCGGTTATTGAGTTGACCTCGCGTGATTATTCGTGGGAGCTCTTAAAGAGTCTTCATCATTTTTTATTAATATCTTTTCTTTTGAAATTTCTCTAAAATGCTCCATGGTCTAGTGTGGGGTTTGGGAGGGTTCAATTAATCTTGAGAAACTAGTTATTTCATAACTTAATTATTATATTGTTGGGTACTTATTTGGTTTTATTAAATGGAGTGAATTAATGATTAAGATATGAAAATTCGATTCGCCCGCCGGTGGTAGCCGGGTGCCTATCACGCATAGGGGTAAGTTTGGACGTGATAATAAAGTGATTATATTGAGCTGAATGTGAAAGATTCTTTTAATATATAAAGTTAGAATAGAATGCTCTTGCAAATGAAGTATAACAATAATTAATAAATCAAAATCTTATATTGGCGCTAATATTATCTTTAAAAGTATACACATGAAAATTAATTTTAATGATTATGTAGTTGTTGGGCACGTTCTTTGCACGTGTATTACATGCTATTAATACAAACTTTAAAAAGTATCATATTTCAAAAGAAATATGCGCATACGATATAAAAAGAGAACATAATGAAAAGAAAATACTAGCTCAAAACAGTGAAATGATAATTCTATACAATCAACAATTTTGATTGTCGAATTAAAGAAGATAACTAAATATTTTCCAAAAGAAGGTGCCCTTTTTTTTCTGACTTCAATTAACCTCTTCCTCTGAAGATTTTGTTACTTGGATTCTAGACTTTACATCTACAATAATAAAAGTCTTATGATCACTTACCTTCATCACAAACTTGCTTCTACCGTATATGCTTTCCTCCGTATCAATCCATGTCCGCCATGCAAGATCATATAATTCACCCAAGAACATGTTGTTGGAACTTCTTTACCTCATGACTAGAGGTGCATTCAAGATTTGAAAACTTATTTCAAATTAACATACAACAAGAATTTCATCCATTCAAAATCAAATATTTTAGATACTAGTTTGCTTAATAAACCATCATTAAGATATTTGAACTATGAGAAAATACTCAACATTGATAAACTTGAATGTCTAAATTGTCATGAAAGGTATTCAAGTGATTGCTTAACATATATCAAATAAAATGGACCATTTCTAATTTTGTTTCATATTTTGCGATATTGTTATCTCGACGAGTATATATATATTCTAGTTTTGGATACGTGCGTGTTACGTGTTTTCCAAGTTAACTTTACAAATATTTTAAAATGGTATAACTCTCTAATAACCCATATTTTTTTAAGGATTATTGTAATTAAAAAAGATACGCAAAGCCTAATTAAAAGAAAGAGCTGATGCCGATAGGAACCAAAAACAAGTGCAATAGTAGAAAAAGATACAATTTATCAGAAAAGAAAAGAAAGGGAGAAAAAGAGAAGAAAAGGAGAGAAAAATAAGAACTTTTTATCCAAAGTATCAAGGTAATAATTTACTAATTTATTTAAGTTTGTTATGTGATTATGAGTGAATTTTTATAGTGAAAATATCTAGAAATTGTGGGGAATGTAAAAAGTTTAACCTTGGCAAATAGCCCAACCTAAATGATGATTTGAAAGGTCAAACGCTATCAAAATTTGATTTTGAATAGTGTTCCTCAAATCCTTTCATCGAGGAGAATCTATTCGTGGATTATGGTTTAGGAAATTTACTCACATTGACCAGAAGCTGACTTTTTAGGTCAACCTATTGACCGCGAGTTTAACTTTTGTGTTAAAATTTTAAAAAATATTTTTCAAAGATTTTTGGCCATTCTAAACTCATTTTTGTATAGTTTGAGGTGATCTAGAGACCCAATAATAAAGTTCTAATTTATTTAAAAGAGAGCTAAGTTGTGAACTCAAGGTAACTGAGACTTTAAGCTTTGGTGCTTGCTTTTCAAATATGTTTTAAAGTTTTATTTTGTCTGCTCCGGGTCCATGTGTTTGACAAGCGCGTGCTTGGCAAAATTGGTATTCCTAATCATCCGCAAATATATTACATAGAGGAGAATATTAAGTTATTTCCGATAAGTGATTTGCGGTGTGGCGTGGGTCTAGTACCATGGTGTTAGGCGTTGGTATCATCTCCTTCGTTGCCGATACATACTAGGGGCATATACGCTGCCGTAATATACATTAGGTCCGTACATGCGCTCGTCATAATATGTTAGGGCCTTGTACTTGCCGCCCTAGTATACTTTTTGGGGCATTATATATACCGCAGAGGACTAGTCAAGGTGTTAGATTGATCTCGTTTCACTGCCGTATGACAAGTCCTAACTTCCGAGGCTGAATTGTGTTGGAGAGATGAGGATCTTCTTGTACATTTGTTTGGTGTCTATTGAGTATTACATTATGAAACATATTTTTATGCATATTATTTTGTGATCGTCATGGTTGTATTTTCTAACATTTTTTCCAAAGGGTATTAGCGGTGGGTCAAGGATCTTACTGGATTATATTTACGTTTAACTCACTCCTTACTTTCATGTCTATGTATACTATTGGTGATGATGAAGCTATTAGCCAACGAGTTCGCTAGAGCTGGGATCCAAGCTATTGAGGTGAGTCGGTGCATTGTTCGTGGGAACTCTTAAAAGGTGTTCATCATTTATTTATTAATATCTTTTCTTTTAAATTTCTCTTACATGCTCCATGGTCTAGTGATGTGTCTAGGCAAGAGTTCAAATTAATATTGAGAAACTCAGATATTTCGTAACTAATTATTATATTGTTTCATACTTATTTGTTTCATTAAATGAATGAATTAATGATTAAGATATGAAATTCGGTTTGCCTCGGCCTGGGTGGTATGTACTAGGTGTGAATCGTGTCTAGGCGGTAATTTGGGACGCGTGACAATAACTACAGGATCTTTACCATTTATACTTACGTATAACTCACTCTTACCTGCAGATGTCCATGCATATACTATTAGTGATGATGAAGCTATTAGGTGACGAGTTTGCTAGAGTTGATCCAAATATTGAGTTGAGTTGCCGTATTATTTGTGGGAGCTCTTAAAGAGTCTTCATTATTTTTTATTAATATCTTTTCTTTTGAAATTTCTATAAGATGCTCCTACAGTCTAGTGTGGGGTTTGGGCAAGGGTTCAAATTAATGTTGAGAAACAAGTTATTTCAGAATCAATTATCATATTGTTGGGTGCTTATTTGTTTTATTAAATATAGTGAATTAATGATTAAGATATAAAATTCGATTAGCTCCTGGGCCGGTGGTATGTGCCGGGTGCCAATCACGCCTAGGAGGTAATTTGGGATGGAAAATAACTAATATAATTTTATATATAATATCATCATAAAAATAAAATTTACTTAAAAATTATATTGAGCCGAATGTGAAAAGATTTAAAAAATAAAGTTAGAGAAAAAAAAACTCTTGCAAATGAAGTATAAAACAATAATTTATAACCAAAATCTTATATTGGCGCTAATATTATCTTTAAAAATATACATATGACAATTAATTTTAATGATTGTGTAGTTGTTGGGCACGTGCTTTGCACGTGTATTACATGCTATTAATACAAACGTTGAAAAGGGCATTGCTATTTTACAAGAAATATGCGCGTACGATATAAAAGAGAACATGATTAAAAGAAAATACAAGCTCAAAACAGTGAAATGATAATTCTATACATTCAACAATTTTAATTGTCAAATTAAAGATGATAAGTAAATTTTTTCCAAAAGAAGATGCTCTTTTTTATTTCTAGACTTCAATTAAGTCTCTTCCTCTAGAAGGTTTTTTTGGTTTGGATTCTAGACTTTACATCTACAAAATTCAAAGCCTTATGATCAACCTTCTTCACCTTGCTTCTATCAGATATGCTTTCCTCTAATTCAATCCATGTCTGTCATGCAAGACCACATAATCACCCAAGAACACGTTGGTTTGAACTTCGTAATTTCATGAGTTGAGGAAAATTATAAATGCCAATGGAAACTAAGATCGTGAATCTCCGAATTTTAAATGGAGAAAATAGAATTTTCTGCATCGTGCCACACAAAATGAGTCTTCTTGTGATCCGTGGGGTAGACCATGGGTCGTGGAGTGACTCGTGGGGAAGGGTCCAGACTTGGTTTAAAAAAATTGGGAAATTTAGTGACCATGGGTGTGACCACGAGTCATGGTCAATACCATGAGCCTATGTGAGTCTTATTATGGGTTGACTAAAGTTGATTTCGGGTCGTGCACTTAACGAGTCCTCACCACGACCAGTTTGGGATTATCCATGAATTGTGGTGTGGCCCGTGGTGACCCCTGTGGGTTTTGGCCGTAAGTGACTATAGTAACCAATCGGGTCAAGTAGCCCGTGTTGACCCTTGAAGAGGAATTTTGGTTCAATGGTGGGTTGGGAGACGTCACGAGTCGTTGGTCTCCCTCACGACTCATGACGCGCCTTTGGCAGATGGGGAATTCAGAGAAAAATTCCAAGGCACATCACGTGATCGTACACCACGAGTCATCTCGACCTCACGACTGCGGACTGCCTCGTGGGGACTAGCAGTCCCTTTCCCCGTGAATTTCCTAGGGAGTTTTACATAATTTCCCAAACTCTAAACTACATCATTTTGGGTTTTAATCAAGGGTTTTAGAGGGGGTAACCAATGTTTATTTCATTTCTCTCATCCCCTCAAAAGTTAGAACGTAAAATTCCTCTCTCAGAAGACTCAGAAAGGTTGTGGAAAATCGAATTCCTCGCATTTCAAGGATTCTCTCAGTGATTTCTATCACCAGGTATGTTTGAATTCAACAAGAGGATAGTTCTTCCCTTTGTGTCCCTCCTCAAAAATCTCCTCTATCTTCTCCATCACTCTAGCCCCGAAACTTTTGAGTGTGAATAAATTATATGTAAGAGCCGTTGCATTATTCGTGAGAGCTCTTAACGAGTCTTCATCATATATCTATTCATTTATATCTTCTTCTTTTTTGGGCCTCCTCTTTGGGATGCTCCATGGTCTAGTGGGGTCTCGGGGCTAGAGTTCAAATTAATTTTGGAGAAACTAGTTATTTCAGAATCAATTATCTTATTATTGGGTACTTATTTGGTTTTATTAAATGTATAGAATTAATGATTAAGATATGAAATTCAATTCATCTGGTCGGTGGTATGTAGCCGGGTGCCAATCACGTCTAGGGGTACTTGGGACATGACAATAACTAATATTTTTATATATAACATCATCATAAAATAAAAATGTACTAAAGATTATGTTGAGCTGAATGTGAAAGAGCTTTTTTTAACAAAGGGAAAGTTAGAGAAGACCACTATTACAAATGAAGTATAACAACAATTAATAAACCAAAATCTTATATGGTGCTAATAATCCATGTTGTATTAATAGTGTGAAGACCCTTACAAATGTTGATTGAACTTTTTATTTTTTTTGTTTTTTTAATTTTATATATAAAATTATCATTTACTATTTTTATATTAATTATTTAATTTATTTTTATAATATTTTCAATTTAAATGACATAAAATTGTAATTATGTATAAATTTTATAAAGAATTCTCTTAAAAAGTTTTCTTAGACCTAAACAAAGTTCCGAAAATTTTGCCTCTAAAAGATTTTTCCCTCAAAAAGTTTCAAAATTTTCCTTCTAAAAATTTTGCCCTTCAAAAGTAAATTTTTTAAAAAAAAATTGCCTTGTCTTCTAAAATATTTGCACTAAAAAAGGTTCTATATATTCTAAAAAAAATTGCATAAAATTTGCCCTAAAATATTTTCTGATTTTCTTTTTTTTTTCCTTGTTGATAATTATATAATATATTTTCACACTTTAAGTTTTTTATTTATTTATGAATCTTTCAACTTCTATAAAAGGATTTATAATTGCCTAACATTATTCATTAAAGTCTTCTTCATCAACAACTTTGTCTCAAAGTCTTCTTCATCAACTATTGTAACTTTGATTCAACCTCCAACGTTGTATGTTTTCAAGTTTTCTTCGTCTAAAATATATCTTTTTTGTTTCGTGTTTTGAATATGAAGAAGACAATGATCTATCTTCTTTGTTTCATGTTG
>JACEIK010010065.1:0-14244 GCA_018107945.1 Datura stramonium
GAGACCTTATGGGTCCAGTTTATTCTTCAGTTGATTATGACAGGTGGCCTGGATGGCCTAAGTATTATAGTTACAGATGTCATATAGCCGGCTTCTCGATTAATCATGAATCGAGTGCCAGTTGCGCCCTACCCCAATTTTGGGGCATGACAAGGAGTCTGCCTTTGTGAAATTTCTTCTGAATATTTCCACGACTCTAGTTACGGCTCGTACCATTGTGGTACAACTCGTACTGAGAGTCGTATGTTGCCTTCTTCCTAACTCATCCTTCTGAATTTCATCAGGGTTCTCAGTGCGTCTTGTACAATCAAGGTACGGCTCGTGCTGAGACTAGTACTTTGGCTGATTTTCTGCATTTTAAGGCTTCTTTTGCACATCTTTGCTCCAACACTTATTTTCCTTGAAATCAAAGTAAAAGTGTCTTACATCCATATAAACATACCTAAGTACATGCTATTTTCTCAATTTTAAGCGTTGAATGAGCTGTAAACTCACAGCACATCAGCACCCTCAACTTAAGACTTGCATGTCCACATGCAAAGAAAACGAAAACTAAACACGATGCTTAACTAGAAAATTAACCTAGGACACTACAAACATTATCAAACAAAATTTCACTATGACTCCAAAAGATTTTGACCCTTTTTTCCTTGAACCAAATTAGCATATGCACTACCAGCAACCACAAAACATGATAAACATGGATCAAGATATGTCATCTAGCTATTAACAGGTAGTGTAGTAATCACCAATGCTTTTCACATAGACCTATGGTAAAGTTAAACACAAACCATGTACTCTCATAGCAAACGAAGTCCCCCCACTCACATATATAGAAAAATATATGACATGAAACTGAACAAGCGAGACTCTCACACTCACAAAGAAGTTCCAAATACTGCATATTGGATACCATAGGCTTGCCCTTATTTTCTCTACTTCGGTCTATCAGATGGTTAGGTTAGGATCACTATAGAACTTTTTTTGGCTTGTAATGTAGGCTTTTGGGTTGGGTAAGATAGATACAGAATATTAAGTGACTAAAATCCTCCTTGGCACTACATACATGTGGCTCCATTCTTTACTTTTTCTTTTCACTATTTTCCACCCTTTTTACTTTTTTTACTTTTTCCTCCCTTTTCACCCTTTTTTATACACTTGTATAAGTGCAGTGTGTTTTCAAACTAATCATGCATCATTCTCTTTTTGTATTTTCTTTTTCAACTTTTCTTTCTTTTTCTTTTTCTTTTGTCACACCATGCCTCATTTTTTAGCTTTTTCTCTTTTCTCTCCCTTTTTCGCCTTCCCAATTTTTATGCAATCCTACTCTAGCCACCCTCAACTTAGGAATTTTTCCTATGTTGAGGTTTACAATGTCCAAGGAGGGACCAGTGCCAAAATAGGTTTATTATATAGATGGGTAAGGCTAATCAATTAATCAAAGAAAAAAATGGTCTATTTAAGGCTCAAAAACTTGGATAAGGGGAATCATATGATTTCGATAGGGTTATCTAGGATAAGATTGGGCTCAACAAAAATGGCCTATGATCCTTTCCTAACCAACCATCATAAAACCTATACAAAGACCAATCGGGCAAGTTCTAGATCCTCTACATAGTTTGAACTAGGTATCAGACCTTACTCACTCATGGTACATGATTTATGTTTACTCTACCTGTCTGATTTATGCATGGATTAACAAAAACTACACATTCTAATATACTAAATGACATAAAAAGATCCACATAAATCATGCATGCAATCATAAGTTCACCGCTAATCCATCAAAAATTTTTAACAGGTCAATTTTTCAAAAGTATGAAATCTAGTGCACTTTATTTGATGAGTACTCCCAAGCTACTTTCTAATTAAACAAAAATCAGATAAAAATAAAATCCTAAACATGTCGGTTCTACTAGATAGCATGCCCGAGGGAAAAGAAACACCGCAAGAAAAATCCTCAGACAAATCAAAATCCTCAAAAATACAAGTAAACCCCCTCGCCTTTTTTAAAAACATGCTTCATCCCCAAAGCATAGAATGTAATAATAGAGGGAAGGGAACATACTTGCAGCCCTCTAAGAGCTCCTGTCTCCTGCGGAGGAGGTTCCTCCGTTACAACCGTGGCGCTGGTGATGGCCGGCGCACTCAGTGGTGGATTAATAGGGGGAGTGACTACCCCCTTAGTAGTCTCGACCATCTCTACGACCTTTGAAATGGAAGGGGATGAATGTGGTTCGTCCAAAGGGTCCCTACCATTGGCAAGGTCATTCTGGGCCATGGTGGAGCTACCTTCTCCTCTAGCTTGTTCCGGCAACTCTGATAGGTGTACATCATGAGTCTGCAGGATCTCTGCTCGTGCCCACCTGCGTTCTCTTTTCTGTCTCTTCTTTCTCTTTCTCAGGGTGTCATCTCCAACATCCTCGGAGACCCTCTTCTTCCCTTTCTCTTTCCCTACTGCTATGGGCTCTTAGTAGGCCTCTAGATCAAGCTCTTTATCTATATCCACATTAAGGTCAGGAACAGTGGGGGCTGCTATGATTGCCAATTGCTGTGATGACAGCTCGACCACTTGGCTACGAAGAGCCCCCAACTCCTCATGGAGGCTACCTGTATCCATCTGCTTAACCATGCGCATATTAAATCGAATCTCAAACTTGTCAAGTCGAGCATGCAAGGCCTGTGCAGCTATCTCGATCTCAGCTTTCACCCAGGTCTTGACATTCTCCATCATTGATTGTATCTTTCTTTCGGCCATGGTCAGTCTTTTGGCCAACTTATGGAGAAAATCCTATGGAACTAGGACGTATCATGCTAGGTTCTGACTCGAGAGTCTGGTATGTGGTGCAGCAGAAGTGCTGGGAGCTACATGTGAATAACCGGCATCTGTTGTTAGTGTCTCTCCTTGCTCCTGTGAGGTAGGGGCATTCACTTGTGCGCTCCCAATAGGTCAAGTCAGTGAAATGGCGGTAGAAAGTCGGTCCTGACTCACTGGATTTATTTCATCTCAGATTAGGCCAATATCTGCTATCTGCTATCCTCCAATCAAGCGCTCCTCACCCCGATGCACCGTGATGCCTGCCTCTATGCATAATCTGAAGACGAGGCTCGGGAATGGGATAGTAGTGCTCAATCCCATGTCCCAATCTCACATCTCCTCTGCGATGACCCTCAGAATGTTGATGTGGTATCTGGACATGATACATGCCACCAGATCAGCTCTATCCGCACTGAGGGTATTATCATTGACCATCGGTGCCAACTGGTGGTGCACTAACGTCCAGTAGGCCTTTTCTATAAAGTTGAGAGAATTTTCATATCCTGCTTTCCGCTAGTGACCCACTCTTCTTCCTCTTTTTCCTCAGCAATAACACCGAACAACCACTGTATCTGCCTCCTCCTCTTATCAAAACCCAGCTGCTTGATTTGTTTCAATGCCTCCACCCCGGTACTCATATTCTGGCGTAGCATGTAGAGGTATGAACCGGGGCCCATATAGTATCCAATCAATGGTATGATCAAATATGTCGACCTCTCGACCTCTAACTAGGACACTCTCCAGTTTGGGCTGATCTTTAAAATTCTGCCCCTCTTTGTCCTTCTGCTCCAGTGTTGCCAAATAGTTTGCAAAGAACTCACGGACAATTTCTGGAGTGTAGTGGTCCGGAGCCCTAGCTATCTGCTCGAAGCCATAGAAACTAAATATCCTCTTTATCTCCTCTACCTCGTTTATTAATTTTGTTAGGATCCGTGGCTCTTCTTGAATGCTCCCGCCAGGTTTGTTTTTGGCAGTGAGAGCAATGCCCTACTCATATATTTCCTGAGCTCCTAGAACTCTCCACCGGATAGTGTCGCTCTCCCTAGGTGGAGTCTACTCCTGCTCAGCGTTTGGTGCCTCCTCCTCTGAACCAACACCGCTATTTGACTCTCCGGATTGGGTCTGCTCGGACCCTTCTTCTGCATTAGAGCTGCTTCTCAACTCCTAAGCTCTTTCCTCAGCGCTCCCTCCTCAGACTGGGGAGTTTCGGTAGATGTGGAAGTAGCTGCCACAACTTAGGCCTTGGCCTTCGCCCTAGTGGTTTGGGTCCCATCAGTGTCTGGTGTATCGACCCTATACTCCCCTACTAAACCACTAGGGGAGATACCTGCTTGATCAGATTTGGAGGTTTCATCAAGTAGTGTACTCTGTGCAGTTGCCTTTGATGCTTTGCGCTTCAGCGTCATTGTGCCTGTAAAGAAAGAGAGTTAGAATTCCATAACTGAGAAAAAGAAAGCAAGATCAAAGTCCTTTGAATTTTATCATGGGTCAACAGTACGGGTCGTACCTTTGAGGTACGATTCGTACTAAAACCCATAATGTCTCAGGTTAGTGCTACGCCTCTGAGGTACTACTCGTACTATGAAGGTACGGTCCGTACCATGAGTCAAATGATTATACCCCTGTTTACCAATTTTTCTATGTTGTTTCATGACTCATGGTATGACCCGTAAGTCGATTCCATGAGTCATAGAAAGGATTGTACTGATGCTTGTGGACTTGACCCTTTCTAGATTTTTGGTACGACTGGAAGGTACCACTCGTAGTAGTAAACCACAAGCCGTCTAGGATTCGTACCTTATGTATTTTCACATTTGGCTTGGGGAAGTCATAACGGACGATCCTATGAGTCATAGTATGTAACCACAAGTCATAAGAAGTCTTGTGAAGCCTGTCCCTGCCTCAATTTTGGTTCAATTTACAGGGAGTTCTAATTTTCAATTTGGGTACTCAGAATTCCCCAGGTCTAGGCATGTATTTTAACCCATTTTACAACTACTCACTCCCTTTTTTTGTCACTACCCGTAACTCAATTATTAATGGTTCAATGCAAAATTTCATCAAATTCAAGTTCATTCCCAGTCATACATGGCTCAATAACACCCCTGGTCAATGTATTTTTCGAATATTTTTCAAGCAACAACGAGGACTCACAGGGGTTTTAGCACAAGTACATCAAGCATACAAGTTTTATCAAATTCAAAGAGAATACTTACTTGATAACTGCTTACTTCGACTGGCAGTAAGAAATTTAGGATTTACAAGTTGGGATTCTCGGTGTTAACTAAACAAGAACTTGCTCGATTGATCTTTGATTTTGAGTTACAGGTGTGAGGGACTTGTGAGTTTTGGTTGTGACTTCGGTTTTGAGTTCGTGGGAGAAGGGTACGATTTGTTTTGAGTTTAAAAGGTTATAAGGCATATTTGAAAAATCTAGGCCGAGTCGGGTGTTTTTTAAAAATATTTACCCGTCATGACTCGTATCACGAGTCGTAGGAAGGCCCTACGACTCGTCCCTTGGACCCGTAATAGAAAGATTGAGAAACTTACCGTGGACCTATGAGAAAATCTTACAACTCATACTACGAGTTTAGGATTCGTACTATGACTCATTGGTCTTTCTTCCATTGTGGTCCATGCTTTACATAGTTCATAGGCACAATAAGTACTATGATCCGTACAATGATGTTACGAGTCGTAGGAATAACCACACCCTGAACTTATGCACTGAAGTACATCTCTCATTCTCACCACGACTTATGCTATGACTCGTACAACCCTCTCACGAGTCGTACTGAGAACTGTAGCACCTGCCTCTTCAGCAATTTTTCTGCCATTTGTTTTTTTCCCTGCACACGAAACACACACTAGTTCAGTCACTTGGGTTGCCTCCCAAGAAGAACTTGATTTAACGTCGCGACATGACGCAGATGGCTTAGTTACTCAAAATTCACCAAGCCACCACTTAGGTTTCCTCCCAAGAAGCGTCTGATTTAACATAACAGCACGACGCAAGTCTCTTGACAACTCAGACTTCGTCAAGAATCTTGGATTCATCTTCTATCGCTGAGACCACTCTATATTCCTTCGGTTGCTTCATTAACCAATAGACGTTGAAGATGACCTCTTCTTTTTTAGTCTAAACTTCAACTTTCTAGCCTCCATATCTACTAAGGCCCTCCCAATAGTAAGGAATGGTCGCCCCAAAATGATAAGAACCTCATAATCAACATCGCAATCAAGGATCACGAAGTCTGCTGGGAATATACATTTGTCAACTTTGATAAGCATATCAAACCAGATCCCCACAGGCTTCTTCATAGTTCTATCAGCCATCAACAACCACATGGTAGTCAGTGTGGCGGCTCCAAAGCCCAGATTCTTAAACACAACTAATGGCATTAGATTGATGCTTTCTCCCAGATCACAAAGTGCCCTTGCGAATTCAATATCGCCAATTGTGCATGGAATGGTACAAGCACCCAGATCTTCCTTTTTCTGGGCCAGGATCCATGAAGCTATGGCACTACAATAGTGTACATTATCAACGATCTTATAGCTCACGGACCTCTTCTTCGTTACAAGGTCCTTTATAAAATTAGCGTATCCCAACATTTGTTCCAACGCCTCGACCAATGGTATATTTACATATAACTGTTTGAGCATTGACAAGAATTTCTTAAACTTACCATTCTCCACCTTATTCTTTATTCTTTAGGGAAACGGTGGCGGTGGTCGCGGAATAGCTTTGTAAATTTGTGTTGCCCTTGTTCAACTTCAGGCCTTTTTCACCAATTGGGGCCTCAGGCAACTCAGCATCCTTATTATGTTCCTTCTCAGCGACATCACTATCATCTTCAATCACTCTCTCATTCTTCCTTTCATCTACAATCGGTAGAAGGAATCTGTCATAACCCGAGCGTAAACCCGGATCGTAGACATGGAAAAAGGGACCCCTAGAGACCCCAAGTCGACCCATGGCAAAAGCGTACTACTAACTCAATCGATAAACTGAAGAAAACATAATTATAACCCAGTGGAAGTCTCATACAACGGCACATCAGAATAATATCCGAAGCTATACATACATAAGTCTGAAAGCCTCTAGTCTAGACGAGTTGATGGGACAAACCCCCAACCAACTCAACAATATAGAAATTGAAATATGACATGAAGCTGAAAATCTAGTCCCCGAAAGATGAGGATTCACAAATCACGCAGGTGCTAAATCTAGTAAGCGACTACGAACGGGGCTGAACCTGAGAACCGGATCCTGCATCATGAAACGATGCAACATTGAAATTATGCGGTCAGTACATGGAATGTACCGAGTATGCAAGGTAAGTAGAAATGCTTTAGCAAAGTAAAACACTTAAAGCATTCATACCATATCATAAGCTTTCAAGTATAAGTAGAAGGGCTACATGCATTCATTCTGAAATCGAAATCTTATCATGACATGATCATGCTTAGCTTTACAACATCATGACTGTTTCGAATAACTCAAAGCTGGACATAACATTTATATCAAAAGTTGAACAATGAGTATAACATAACTTTTATAACATACATGCATAAGGTAATCAACATGAGTAATGAAAATGCAATTCTGGATGATATAGAAAGTGGGAGACTCGTCACTTAACCGACATACCACGATAGAGCTTACGTGGTCCCAACTATCACAATCAAGTGGGTAGAGCCATCCATAACCTAGACAGGTCGATGGACGATACCATGATATCGATATCAAGCTGAAGGGCCAATGGGCCGGGGATAGCTCACAAGGGAGGTCTCAATTATATAATAGTATCAACCTACGTTAGCGCGTAGTTCTGGGGTGTAGGGTAATCGACCCTTAACCCGCTCGGTGCTAGACTATTCTCCCAAAATATGCAGTGCTCTACATCATATATAATGAAGCTCAACATTGTCTATTGACGAAGCTCAACATGAAATCATGAATAACTCAACATCATATGAAACGAAGCTTAACATTGTCTAATGACAAAGATTAATAATGAACTCATTCATATGAGAAGTTTTATTCCGAAACATACCACAAGCTCAATTATAGGTAGGAGCATCTACTTCAAATCATGTGGTAAGCTAAGTATAGAAGTATTTACTCAACATACCGCAAGCTAGAATTTATAATAAAATTGGGAAATTTCACTTCAAACAAAGTGGTAAGCTTATGTCAGAAAAATCATCACTTTAAATCGATATGTGGGCATCTCCCAAAGCTTTATCATACTAGGATCTAATCGACTCATTTTGAAAACAACAACATATATCATGGGTAGTTTTAGAAACATTCTTTTCATCATTAAATCACAACATCATCATGCATTCACTACTTTTATGAACTTCTCATCCATGGACATTTTAGATTCAACATTTTTGGAAAACAATCTTTATTATAGGAAACAATTTAGGATCTACCCAAGCTTCATAATTCATCAATATAAATATAATCTAATCATACCCATGTATAGAGATTAAAGAATTATGCAATTGGGTAAAAACCCCATACTTGATCATAGGTGATTTTCATGATTTAATAGAAATTGGGCATGGGTGCAGAAGAAAACACCCACTCATAACCCTACATACTTGGAAATGGTGAATTCTAACACCCTCTAATTGCCCAAGATAAGATTCCAATGGGAAACCTTGAAATTTGGCCTTGAATCACCTCTTAAATCCTTCAAACTTGCATGCATGGGAAGAATAACTTAGAGTAGGCTTTTCCCCTCTCAAGACCCCTCAAAATGAGCCTTAAAGGACGTAGTATAGGGCCTTAGGAATAGGAAATAACGGAAATGCCATTACTGAATTCGCTGAAAACTGATCATTGGGTCAAACAATGGGTGAACCAACGGGTCGTTGGAGGATACCACGACCCGTGGTATCTACCCGTGCTATGCACTGTCCCAGCCAAATCTCGGATTCAAACCACGGACGAACAAGACGAGTCGTTCTAGGTTCCAATGGGTCATTGATCAAGTCATTGTTTACCTCTTTTGAAAATCTGAACTCCTTCACAACGAGCCTAACCATGACTCATAGTGTCCTACAATGGGTCGTGGTTCCTATCCGTCATCTCCATTGAAAAGTCCACTATCTTACCACGAATCCAGAAAACAGGCTGTCCTTCCTCACAACGGGTTGTTGTGACACCCGTTGTCTACACTGTCACTAGGCGTAAACCCATTCCACGACTGCTCTCAACGGCTCGTGGTTACATACCACGAGTCTTTGTACCTCTCATTCTGCAATATTTTCCCGATTTTCAGTAGTTTGCATTTTAGCTTCCGGGGTCTACTCCTAGGAACTTCCGGGGTATTACAATATCTCCCCCTTGGGAACATTCATCCTCGAATGTTGGAAACAAGCAGAAAACAGAAACATACAATCTTTCATATTCAAATCTAATCACTTTTAACCAAAAACTGACAGAATGACTACCTCTGATTCAAAACACACAGCTGAACTAAGTTCACCAATCATACACACAATCACATACATAAAAGAAACTTGTTCACATAATTTAAACATGAAGACTAAATAGAGTCTGAGTGCAAAATCGATAGCTCAAGATGAAACTAAGCCGGTAGAGAACAAATGTGGGTATCTAGTCATCATATCCGCTTCGGCTTCCCACGTAGCTCCTTCAACATGCTGTTTTCTCCACAATACCTTAATTGAAATTACTTCCTTGTTCCTTAGCTTCCAAACCTGATGATCCAAGATTTCAACGGGAATTTCTTCATAACTGAGGCTGTCTTTTACACCAACGCTGTCCACCGGAACTACTGATGCTGGATCACCTAAACACTTCTTCAAAAGTGATACGTGAAACACGGGATGAACTGAAGATAACTCCGATGGCAAGCCCAACTCATACGCCACCTTACCAACTTTCCCCACAACCCGATAGGGACCAACATAGCGGCGACTAAGTTTCCCTTTCTTTCCGAACTGCATTACTCCCTTCATGGGAGATACCTTTAGAAATACCCAATCGTCCACCTCAAATCCCAAATCTCTTCTCCTCACATCAGCATATGATTTCTGATGACTCTGAGCGGTCTTCAGCCTGTCCCTTATCAACTGAACCTTTACCATGGCCTCATGAATCAAATAAGGCCCTATCATAGTTGCCTCACCAACCTCTAACCATTCGATGGGAGATCTACACGTCCTCCTGTAAAGAGCCTCGAGCGGTGCCATCTGGATACTAGAGTGATAGTTTTTATTATAAGCAAACTCAATCAAGGGTAAATGATCATCCAAACTATCTTTAAAATCCATAACACATGCCCTCAACATGTCCTCAAGAGTCTGGATTGTTCGTTCCGCCTAGCCATCCATTTGCAGATGGAATGCTGTGCTGAGTTTAACCTGACTCGCAAGTCCTTTTTGGAAAGACCGCCAAAACTGAGAGGTAAACTGAGTACCTCGATCTGAAATAATGGACAAGGGAACTCCATGAAGCCGAACCAGCTCCCGAATATCCAATTTGGCGTAATCATCTGCTGAATCTGTGGTTTTGACTGGTAGAAAGTGTGCAACCTTGGTCAACCTATCTACCACCACCAAATAGAATCATATTGTCAGCGAGTACGAGGTAGGCCTATAATGAAGTCCATGTTGATCTCTTCCCACTTCCAAGTAGGAATGTTAATATCCTGCAATACGCTTCCCGGCCTTAGGTGCTCAACTTTCACTTGCTAATAGTTCAGGAACTTGTCTACGAATTCTGCAATATCTTTCTTCATGTCGTTCCACCAATGTATTTCTCGCAAGTCATGATACATCTTGGTGGTACCTAGATGGATAGAATACCTGGATCCATGTGCCTCATACAATATTCAGTTCCACAAATTTTCGACATCCGGAACACATAAATGACCTTCGTATCGCAGTACACCATCTCTCCCTTGGGAGAAAACCTCCACCTTTTGACTTCAAACGAATTTCTTCAGCTTTACTAAAATCGGGTCCTCATCTTGTCTAGATTTGACGTCAAACACCAAGGACGTTTCTGATCCATTTTGCACAATAACGTCGCCATCGGTCGAATAGACCAATCTAACTCCCAACCTCGCAAGTCGATGGACATCTTTTACCAACTCTTTCTTTCCCTCATCCACGTGGGACACACTTACCATAGAGAGTCTACTAAGTGCATTAGCTACAACATTGTCCTTGCCTGGGTTGTAAAGAACACACTCATATCATTGTCCTTAAGTAGCTCCAACCACCTCCTTTGCTGAAGATTGATGTCTTTCTGCGTGAGCACATATTGCAAGCTCTTGTGATCCATGAATACATCCACGTGGACCTCATACAAGTAATGCCGCCATATCTTCAATGCAAACACCACCGCAGCCAATTCAAGGTCATGGGTGGGATAATTCTTTTCATGAACTTTCAACTGTCTCGAGGCATATGCTATCACTTTCCCATGTTGCATCAACACACACCTGAGTCCAACTAGAGAAGCATCACAATACACTACAAAGCCATCCGTCCCCTCGGGTAGAGTCAGCACTGGGGCTGAAGTGAGTCGGGTCTTCAACTCTTGGAATCTTTTTTCATAAGCCTCCGACCATTGAAACTTCACCTTCTTCTGAGTCAAATTGGTCAATGGTGTGGCAATATATGAAAACCCTCCACGAATCTCTGATAGTAACCTGCTAATCCCAAAAAGCTCCTGATATCTTATGGGTTCACCGGTCTAGGCCAGTTCTTTACCGCATTGATCTTCTAAGAGTCTACTTTTATGCCCTCACCTGATACCACATGGCCTAGAAATTCCACCTAGTCCAACCAAAACTCACATTTGCTGAACTTTGCATACAAGTGACGATCCTTCAGGGTCTGAAGAACTATCCTCAAGTGAGCGACATGCTCCTCCTAGCTTTGAGAGTATATAAGGATGTCATCAATGAACACAATCACGAACATGTTCAAATATTCCTTGAACACCTTGTTCATTAGATCCATAAAAGCTGCAGGGGCATTGGTTAGTCCAAAAGACATAACAACAAATTCGTAGTGACCATACCGAGTCCTGAAGGCGGTTTTCGAGATGTCACTCTCCTGAACCCTGAGTTGGTGATACCCGGATCTGAGATCAATCTTGGAGAAACACTTGTCACCCTGAAGTTGGTCAAATAAATCATCGATCCTGGGTAAAAGATACTTGTTCTTGACGGTGATCTTGTTCAACTGCCTATAGTCATTGCACATCCAAAGAGAACCATCTTTCTTCCGAACGAACAGGATTAGTGCACCCTATGGAGACTTACTCAGCCTAATAAAGCCCTTATCTAACAAATCCTCCAACTCTTTTAGGCCGGCTAGAGCCATTCTGTATGGCAAAATAGATATAGGCTACGTGTCGGGAAGAAGATCTATACTGAAATCAATCTCCCGCTCAGGAGGGACACTTAGCAAATCATCAGGGAAGGCCTCTTGATACTCACGTACTACTGGTACAGACTGGATAGTTGGGGTTTCGGATTCTACATCCTTAACCCTAACTAGATGGTACAAACAACCCTTAGAAATCATCTTTCTAGCCTTAAGGTAGGAAATAAATCGACCTATAGGCACAGTTGAACTACCCTCCCATTCTAAGATAGGTTCACCGAAAATCTAAACTCTACTGACCAGGTCCTACAATTAACTAAAACATAGCATGCAAATAGCCAATCCATGCCGAGAATAACATCAAAATCAGTCATGGCTAACTTTATCAAGTCTGTTGAGGTGACCTTATGAAGAACTGATACCGGGCAATCTCTATCCACCTGTCTAGCTATAACTGAGTCACCTACGGGAGTAGAAACTGAGAAGGGCTCTGATAAGACATCGGGACTGACTCCAAAGCTACTAGCTATATATGGTGTCACGAAAGATAGGGTAGCCCCCAGATCTAGCAATGCATATACATCAATATGAAAGACTCTCAACATACCGGTGACTACATCTGGTGAGGCCTCCTGCTCCTGACGAGTGGCTAAGGCATAGAATCTGTTCTGGCGCTGCCTGCTACCTATGCTAGTAGATGCCCCCTGATGTGCTGTGCGTGGGGGTGGGGCTGATGAACTAGAAGCTGGGCCTCGGCCCCCAACCTGATCCTGTTTTGCAGCAGGGCAAT
This sequence comes from Datura stramonium, assembly GCA_018107945.1. NCBI lineage: Eukaryota > Viridiplantae > Streptophyta > Magnoliopsida > Solanales > Solanaceae > Datura > Datura stramonium. Next base: position 12,993 of record JACEIK010010065.1, read on the forward strand.
CTCTGAGCATATGCCTAGGCTTCCCACATCCAAAACAAGCTCCTGACCCTTCCAAACACTGGCCTGTGTGCCCTTGGTCTCACCTGCGACAAGCTGGAAAGATGGAGTCTACGGGCCTACTACATGACCCTTCGAGCCTGACGCTCGCCCCCTCTGATCATGTCTGGACCTAGATGGCACACTTAGTGCTGAAGATGCTGGGGCTGATGATTTCTGGTGGGTCTACTATCGATGCCCACCGTCGGACCTCTGCTGAGTGAACCTGTGGTCCTCGGTCTTGGCCCTCTTATCCTCCATCTCCCTCGAATGTGCCACCTCCATCTGCTCATCATACAAAAAAATGCGAGGGAAGTCCTTGTCCAAATATCCTTCTATACCATGCCCAAATCTTCTTGTCTTGATAGGGCATAGCTGTCCTGCAGTCCTTGTCCAAATATCCTTCTATACCATGCACAAATCTGCTTAACCGTGCCCTCTGTTCGACCACTAACTGCAGGTCATATTTATATAAACGAGTGAACTCAAGAGCGTACTCCTGAACAGTCATCCTTCTTTGCTTCAAATTCATAAATTCAGCTGGTTTCAACTCTCTCATCTCTCGAGGGAAGAACCGGTCGAGAAATGCAACCTGAAACTCCTCCCATGTGACCGGACCTGCTCCAGCGACCCTGCTGTCCCTCCACTGGCGGAACTAAATATGAGAAACCCCCTTCAACTGGTAGGAGGCCAACTTTGCGCACTCAACACTACTCACCCCCATAACCTAGTGATCTTGACTATATCATCAATGAAATCATGTGGGTCCTCATCTACCTTGGACCCCAGCAACTCCGGCGGGTTCATTCTCAAGAAGTCCCTGATTCTGGCCACAACCGCATTGCCATTTGGTGGAATATACGCAACGGCCTACTGATTGACCTAAGAAGTTAAGGCCTGCGCAAGCATCTGAATGGCAGTTCGGAACTCAGCATGAGCGGCTGGCTCTTGTGCCTGAGGCTCCTGAACTGGTGGGGCTGGCTGCTGCTCATGACTGTTTCCATCCTCGCGGCCCTAACAACCTCCATTCCTCCTTCAAGTTGTCACGCCCCGCCTTGGGGGGTATGACTGGCACCTGGTGCCCTACTAGGACCTAAACTGGTAGACTATTGAGCTTAAGCACATCTGGTGCCTGGCTGGCTCTAACTTGGATTCCTGGAATCAACGGGCTATATAACGGCTGTAAATACAGCCTCCGGCCGACTGGGCCTATAGC
>JACEIK010010065.1:18841-45529 GCA_018107945.1 Datura stramonium
GGGGTGATTTCCAGTGAGCGTTCGCGATGCCTCCGTGTCACGGAGGCAGTGCTCCACGATACACTCCGTGACACGGAGCCGTTCCACGACAGGCCAAATTACGCACGTTTTGCATTTACTATAAATAGGACCCTTAGCTCCTAATTCCATTTGGTCACGATTTTATTCTGAAAAACTGCATAGAAGTGAAGGGAGAAGTGGGAGAACTCATCTAGGGTTTATCAAATTCCCTTCTCATCTACCAATATCGTGTAAGTATGTAGTTTAGGAGTATATTAATAGTAGTGTAGAGAAGTTTCACGAACATGATGGCTAGAACCCTTCCTCTAGGGTTGAAGCCATGGATTATGTTAATGATTTTATGAACTTGTTTTGGAATTAAGTTATTGATTGTTATTTTAGTCTTGCATTACGATTTGTTGGTTGTTTTTATGATTGATCACCATAAAAGCATATTTGTTAACAGGAAATAGCTTGAGAAGGCATTACCTAGAGTCGAGGACATGAGAATGTGCAGGGAGCATGAAGTAATCTCGGAGAGGTTAGGTGTTTGGATAGAAATATACCTAACACCTTGCTTGGTTGACACACGGGGTTATGAAAGACCAACTTGGGATGTCACATCACCACTTTCGAAGAATTAGTTATGAAGGCTAAGTTGAGTTAAATGGTTAGTATACGAAAGTCCCTAATCGTTTCCCGTAAACCACAACATAATGATTGCGCGACTTGAAAATTAAACTCCTCGCTCACAATGATGCGGTGAGGCTAGATTGCCGTGTTTAGAGGCTCGAAAGACCATGAACATGCAATTCCAGTTATGTGAAATAACAATTGATAGTTCCATGCTTATTCCATTGCAAATCGTGGTATCGCATGATTAGCGGTTTTAACTCTATGTTGCTCGGGTAATTTCCGAGAATATTTCGACCCAAACTTAGACTTAATTATTCTTCCAAACGAAAATGTCTAGCACCAACACTTTAGATATTTAAGATCACACTAGAAATGGATAGTTAGAGGAATGGGTCCGGTCCCTATGGGTTGGCAATCCGGTTCTTAAAAAGAGCCACTATATTACTTGCGATCCGTACACTTGCGAGCACGTCACCCGTCAAGTACATTTGCCTCTCCCTCAATTAAATTTCCATATACTTGCTCATGACCAGCCTTGAGTCGTTGGGCCGGCCACGACTGCGTGAGGTCCCATGGGTCGTACAGTCGAACCTCTATTAAATTACCAACCTTATCCCCACGATAGGCAGAAGCGACTCATGGTGGTACAGGCATGAGTTGTTCCCACATCCCGTGGGGACCTCCAGCTTCTCAGCCCATTCCGGCCTTCCCACGAGCCTGACGACTGCGTGGGTTTCTCCTCATGGAAGTCATCAACGATTCATCTGCCTTGCCATAATATTTTCTAGATTTTCCCGTTTGACTCCTACGATCCTTGGGTTCAGGGTATAACAATAGGGTTAGTCCTAAACTTATGTTATTATACATCTGAGATAATGTTTTATATGAGGCATGAAGTACAACAGTAGTATATTGGGCCACAACGGCGAGGCAGTACTAGCGAGTGCACAGGTTGCCAGGATAGCCCGGCCCGAGGGCGACGAAAGGGACATTCTTTTAAATCTCCCGACATTCTCAGGGCATCGGGAACTTCATAAGGTAACAGGTATGCCGGCACTGTCCCAACCATTCCTACACCAGAATAGGAGTTTTGGAGTGTAGTATATATATGTTGTCTTACTTAGTAGCTACTAGGTATTGAAACGGGGACAACAATTAGTGTTGAATTACCTGGAAGGTACGAAAGATTGTGAAATTACTTGATTCTCACCTCCGGCCCTTTGGAGTTTGTTGAGTTTCATACCTTAGCCCCGCCCCATAGTATGATATGGTTATTCACACTCCCTCCCACCTTTTTCTCAATATAGAAGAGCGTAAGTAAGTATTGACACTAAGTTGCCAAGTAAATAGTAAAGGCTAGACCCGTTGACCTCCTCAGGAGGATGTTGAAGTAAAGTGAGGCCCCTGAATTCACCGTATCATCTAAATCACTCTTTACGAAACAAAATAAGGAAGATATAAATAAAACCATAAGGTATGTAAGTCCATAGCAATCACAGTTTAATAATGTAATACTAAAATGATTCCGAACCGATCATCTACATAGTGTGGTTGATAACATTGAAAGCTGAAGGCATCAGCCTGTTTTGACTTATTATGTTGAGGGTAGAGATTATTGATAGGAATTGATCTAAGTGCGGAGTCGGGGATGACATAGGTTAGTAGACTTGGCCGGTAATATCGGTATTGTTCATAGGGCACGAACCCCGGGTTCGGCCTATAGAAGTAAGGGAAGACATAAACATCGAGCTGCGGAGGAGACGGGGAACTACCTCACATTTGTAACGAGATAGAACTTGGAATACCGCTGAATATTGAAAATGAAAAATCGAGGATAACATTTAAGGGATAATTAGATTGTGACCTAGAATATGGCAAAATCACCTCTAAATTGTGGAGCGAAGAGGTATTGATACGGCGACCCCTAGCCTAGTACAACCCGGAGATAAGGCGATAGAAGAAGTCATGGAGCCTTAGAGGCAGTAGGGAGTGGAGTCTTGAGACCCGGAGAGGGGTGACTGCATTCCAAATATGGCGGGGCTTTGTTGGTAGACTATAGAAAAGGTACACCATGTCCATTATTTCCCTCCACCAGTCGGCCAATGCATCGAGGTTATAGGGAGATTTACCAATGGCATGGGAAGTAGAAAGATATGGTTGAGTTGTAGCACGAGCTCCGATGGATAGCCGAGGAAGGCTAAACATCGAAACATGTCGGGCTAACTTCGGGAGATGGACGTTCTGCAAAGAAGTGAAACCAACCAATACTGAATTTAGTTACGGGGATGCACTTTCGGTGAAAGATTATCTTTGAGTTATATATCGAGAGAAATAGTCCGGCTACATGAAGTCGTAGTGTGTATTTATATGCAGCGAGGAGGCTTCAATCCACAAGCCCAGGTTTTGCATGCTTTCTGCCAGTCATCTTTTGCCATCTAAATATTATGTACAACTTCTTAACCACCAATTTCGTAGCCATAGAGTGGCAACGTGCATACAGGATACAACCAACAAACCAAAATTGGAAATAAAAAGCTACTCCTATCATTTTGCATTTCCCTTAAGAAGGTGAAGTCATCCATCCATCATAGGAACGGTCACTATTTACGACTTTGGTTCAATGGGACTCTTCTTGGCAAAAGAGCGAAAACAAGTGAGAAACCCAAAAGAAAAACTAGTTACAGAAAAATTTTTAAAAAAAATCTCGATAATTTACGACAAGGTTATTTACACCACGGCTAACAACATTCAACGGCACACACACACGGCTTCACAACAACAATATTTACAAAAACGAGCATACACACATACAAACGAGATCACATTAAACAATCATAGCACAAAATACTTGAGCATGCGATAATATACAATGAGCAAAATTCGGCACCCTTATAACTACTCCCGCGCACTTAAATCGAACCTTTGTCCCCGGTGTTCATCTGATTACAAACGAAGGTGGTTTGTGAAACTCCTGATCAGTCAAAGTATTCCACTTCTTCATCAGTCTTGCCGCCTCATCCCCAGTATAGAGTCTCCACCATCGTCCTCACTCAGGCTCAACGTCGGAATCCTCGCAACGTGTCTCCTGCGTCAAGAGTGGGGACATCATCATCTACGAGCTCCACAAAAGGCTAGGCCCACCCGACATAGTGCCTGGCGTTCGCCAAGGGTAATCTAAGTCGGTTTGCCACGGCTTCGTCCTCAGGATGGTCTCCGCGCCTATCGTATTTGGAGCATGCAAGTCTAGAACATGCAGGACATATATTGGTCATCACGAGCATGTCGCTCGGCCAATGTGAAAACGACCGTAGTGGTGTCGGGCGCCTTAGTTTTTATAACATCTATGGCACCTTTACTCCACTGCGGGATGTAGTCACAAGGCCTCTTCCTCAGCCTCAAGGCCCCTCGAGACGTAGTCGGCGGCCGCGGGTCCGTGCACATTGCCCTTGATGCAATGTCGGGCCCTGTTCATGGCGGATATGATCACCGCCCCAGACATTGATCTCCGGCCCTTTCATCGGGGCATATACCAAGCATACGGTCCGGGTCACATCCGTCATGTGCAACCCCGAGGAATCAACGAGGCAAATGATTTTAAGCGAGATCCTGGCTTCCACATTCATACATTGCATAGAGACGTGTCGGTAGTAGCCCCTCTCACCCCATTAGTGCTCAACGTGCCATAGGCAGGGCGCCACACAGTGTGCGTCGATATCCGCATAAGGTGAGTGATATTATTTGTCGGAGTATGTGGGCGTCCGTATTTCGCCCCTAGGATGGCATTGAGGTGGTGAGGCTCAGTCAGTGACAATCGCTACTATTTTGATGGTGTGACTTACGGCGTCGGGTTCCGGTTGGCATAGAATTCCAATTAAGTGCGGTGCACTCCTTGGGCTCGTCAAAAATGAAAACGTGACCCGGCGCGTGTCCAGATGCACCATCACAGGGGGGAACTCACAGTGCCAATGGGTCCGTGCAATGTCTTTCCTCCAGGAAGTATTTGTTCTCCTTGTGTTTGGTGTACCACTTCTTCCCTTCCTCGGTCACCCATCGCGTTCCATATTGGCGGCGCGGCGCGTGGAGCTACCGTCTTCTTGGGAGGCTGCGCTCCCAGTCTCAACCTCTTCCCATGTCAAGGCGCAGGATGTTGATCGCCCTTCCCTTTGTCTGCACTCGACATTGTTCCTTTAATCAGGTGATATCGAAGAAAAGTTGATAATTTATACTCCTATTGGATTTTGGGGTTTTGTCGCGGAGGGTGTGAAAAATGAGAAAAATGAGGGATTTGGGGTTTTAAAGTGGGATTTTCGTGCGGGTCGCCCGGTGACCGTTGTGACCGACGGGATTAACACGTCAACGTGTCACGGAGGAAACGTGAGCATGCCCTCCGTGACACGGGCTCATCAGCCTTGGGCATTAGAATTTGTAAAATTCCAGTTTTACCCTCAACATGTACGGAGGGTAACGCGGAGGCTATAAGTGACCTCACCGGAGCCGCTCCTTGAGCTGGCTGTTTTGCCACTTAAATTTTTTCTACCTCGTTTTCTCTTTTGCATTCCTTTGCATTTTTCCCTCCGATCAACACCGTAAAACATCTTACCACAAGAAATCGGTTAGAATTCCAAGGGTTGAGGAAAAAAATATTTTTATTTTTCTATTTACACTAAACGCCATAAAAATAAATAAAAATAAAAATCTTTTCTTCTTTTTCTTTCTTATGTACACTATACAATTACAATTCACGGGTTGCCTCCCGTGCGGCGCACTGGTTTCACCGTCTCGGCGTCGTTTAAGCTCATTACGCCCCTAGGGTGACGAGCGTTTGCTCAACACGTCTCACCCTCATCCAAGCTACCTTTATCGAGGAGCTCTCAGGTGATTCTCGATGTTCACCGCCACACGAGCAGCATTCGGTTGCTCAAGAATCGTTGATCAACGAGAGTTCCTCGTCTGCAATGAGAGCTTGGTGGCCTTGTACACATGAGACACCTCCACCTTGTCGATGCGCTCGCATAGTCGGGCGGCACCGCAACTACATCTGGCGCTCAGGTTGCCAAGAAAGACGTCCCAAAATAATGGGACTTGGCGGGTACGGCTCAAAATCCCGGCACGACCAAAATCCATCGGGAAGATTAGGGAGCCGAATTGCACCTAGCCGTCCTCCACAATACCATCAGTCTTGCTAAAGAAGCGATCCGCGGTTTGCAAAATCGCATTTGTAGGTAGGCCTTCCTAGACCTAACTTCTTGAATAGAGTTGGCATCAAGTTAATGCTAGCTCCCAAATCACACAAACCGCGAGCTCGGATACTTTGTCGTTGTTATTTGGTGTGAAGCTCCGAGGATCTTTGAGCTTCGTGGGCAGCGATTTTATCCGGGGGAAGTGCACTCCTCTGTAAGGGCCCTTTGTGGCATATTCGGTAAGCTTTGCTTTTTGTTATTACGATGTCGCTATATATTTGGCGTGCTATTCCTACAAAACATCAACAAGAGTAAGTTAATGTGTACTTGTTTAAAGCACCTCCATGAATTTCTTGAAGCACGCCTCCCTCCTTGTGCTTCCTTGTCGTTGAGCGGGGGTGGAGGTCTTTCGATTGGCACATCTTTGTGTTTCCCCCTCGTCATTACGCTCCTATAAAAGCCTGCGCTCCCGTTGTTGAGGGTGGTCTTCCAGTTCCACCTCCTTCAGCTATAAACCACTCCTCATAGTCCTTGCATTTACACCTTGGGGTTGGGATCTATGTCTTTGAAGTCCTCCTCTAGGCACAGTATTACAGGCTCCGGCAAAGCGCCCAAAATTGATACTCCGGTGCCTTGGTAGCTAGAGCGGTGTTCTTGACTTCGGCTGCCAATTTGGCTTGTAGTCGGCTTGCAATTGAGGTTGGCTAGCTATCATTTTGCTTGAACATCTCCTCAACGGCCGGGTGATAGTGGTGGAGGAGGGGCATTGTTGTTCTGTATTGTGATTGATAGTTCGTGGCCCTTAGCCAAGTTCATTTGCGTCCACGACTCGAACTCGTACGTGGTTGTTGCTACCCCAAGAGAAATTCGGGTGAACCTCCAGTTAGAGGTTATGTTTGTTCCCACTCTTGTTGGTGATTGCTCCTTTGTGCATTGCAAGCCAAGTTCACTTGAAGTGCGGATTTGCTCCACTGACACTGTTGAAGTGTTCATTACTCCCGCCACCACTTCACACCGTCTGTTGCTTGCATTCGGGGCTTGAGAGGCGGCTCCAGGGCTGTATTTGCCCGAAGTGGGTGTTTGAGTGATTATTCAAACGTATGCATGCGGCTTAATAGTAATAACCAATCCACTTCCAAGACTCCATTTGCTTTCCTTGCTCCTCCTTGAAAAGTCCGCATTCCACTCGGATTTCCCTACGAAATACGATTAGCTTAAAAATAAAGCTCCTCGTAAGTCTTTTCTAAGCTTTGTCCCAGTTTGCCGAATCAGCCAAAATTTTTGTGTAGGGTTTCCAAACCCTCTATAAAAAGTGTGCACCAACACATACGTTGGATTGATGGTGATGAGGACGATCCCTCAACAATAATTTGAATCTCTCCCAAGCTTGATGCTGATTCTCTCCTTCTCTTGTTTGAAACTTAGGGTGACTTCTAAGCCTTGCTATTTTGCCGGAAGGAAAGACTCGGATCAAGAACTTCTTTGCAAGATCATCCCATGTGGTTATAGAGTTTGGTGGCTCGGCTTTCAGCCACCTCTTGGCTTCTCACAAAAGAAAATAGGAAAAGTGTAAGCACGTGTCTGTTTGACACTCGGCGGGGATGTAAGTGTCACTTATCTCCCGAAGAATTACGAAGATGTTGTTGTGGATCCTCGTGAGGAGACACATGTAAGCGCCCGCTTGTGTGCGGCAATTGCACCATATTACATTCAAAAACTGCGAACCTCCCTCTGGCTCGGAGTTTGCGGATGCTAGATGTGACATTACTAGCATGTGGGATTGCCACATGTGAACCGGCACATTGCTAATTCCTCGAACACTTGATACGCACAAGTGATGAATTGTGGTTGCTCCATAATAGTTTGTACGAAAGCGCAATTTTCTCTCTAGAGCTTCTCTCCGTTGGCGGTATAGCTGTCTTTCCGGCTGGGATGGATCCACAAACCTTTGTCTCTTGCCGGTGTTCAACAGAATACATTATACGCAAAAATAGGATAAGACCAAGTTGTCAACAATAAAATATTGAAATAGCAAACTAACGTATTTTAAGAAAATCAAAATTTCACCAATTGCCTAGTCCCTAGAGCAACGGCGCCAAAAACTTGATGAGCCGCGAGTGTACGGGTCGTGCAAACGTAATATAGTGGCTCTTTTTAGAACCCAGGAATGTCGAACCCACAAGGGCGGACTACGGGGGTGAAACCTTTTCAAGTGCTAATTTACTACAACTGTGAAGACAACGAGTGTAAAGAAGAGTTTTGTATTTTGGAAACTATTTTTTATAACAAAGTTAAAATGTTTATACGGTTGAATACGAACTATAGATAGCCAGGTAATGCGAGGCTACAAAAAGAACATGTAAAAGAAACTAACTATCGATATACATGGTTTATCTTTGCAGGTTGCTAGTGGAACTTATGCCTATGGATTAAAACTCTGTTATTTAACCCAACTTAGAATCATGAAGCCTTCCACCTACATTTACGTGATAAGAAGAAATTCATGTTCTAGCCATACAACGATTCCACACATGACTAATACGACTTTCGAATTTATATTTCTATCACGAAGGTAAATCAATTCCCAATTTTTCCAAACCAAGAAAAGATCATATCCTATTAATTCACAACTTTCCGGTTTCTTGCCCTCTCGGGTGAAAGCCAGGACTTTTGGATTTACATTAACATTGGCCGAGATATTAACGTAAGTAAGAACAAGAATTAAATAGAACAACCATAGAAGAAAAGATAAAATTAACCAGCAATTCAATAATCACATTTCAATACAATAGTTCATAACCTCGGCAAGAAAGGGAATTAGCCACTCATTTGTGGATTGAACATCGTTAAATGAATGGAAATCATGCAAACAATTGAAAAAGGAAGAAGAAAGAAAGGGAATAGAAAGCCCAGAATTTTTGTCCTCAAAAAAGCGCAGAACCACGTTCTTGCTCCACCAAGTCGAGAATAATTAAAAAATGAACCTAAGTGTTCTATTTATACTAGGGATAATTTTTCCGGAATAACAAGCAACGTGTCACGGAGTGCATCGCGAACCTTTGCCTGCGTGACACGGTGCAACAACTCTCACAAATTGTCCGCCCGAGTAATTGCTCCCAGCGTGGCACGACATGCAACGCGGGCATGTCAGTGCCACGGTCTGTCCGCGGTCTCTGGAATTACAGGTGAAATTAATCCCAAGCGTGGCACGCGGCACGATCGCGGACCTTCTTGGAATTTCTTTGCACTTTTAATTCGAGCGAGATTGCAACCGCGATGGCAGCGTGTCCACGGCTCCATCATAACCCTTGTATTCCTTGCTTCTCCAAATGCTTCGCACTTGTCTCAGGAAGTTCATCTTCGATTTCTCCCAACATGTCATTTATCTACATCAAAAAGCATGTTTTCACCTTAAAAACAACGCTAATCATGTTGGTTAGTATAAAATCCCTTACGTACAATTTACATGAGAATGTACACACATTGTGGACAACAAGCAAAAGCTATACATTTGAGTATCGATTTGGCATATAAATATACCCCGATCATGCACTTGACGGGTGAACCAACGGATTGTGTGATGTAGTAGCAATTGTTAGGTCGTCCGTTAGGACCCCTCATTTCCAGGTATGTAAGGCTATGACTGGATGCTCCCTTCCACACCTATGCCCATTCGCTATCAATTTGTGATTTGTTTATGATGATGAAGTATGGGTCTTGATTGATTGCTTGATTAACATTTCTACTCATGGGTATGATTAAATTGAGTTGATATTGGTGATTTCTTGAGCTTGGATGGGTTCTATCTTAATTTCATTTACAAAATTAATTTTTCAAAAATTGAATCTAAAACGTCCATGTGTGGGTAGTTCATGATAGAATGTGATGACGATGGAGAAGATGATGAAAAACATGTTTCCAACCTTACCCATGATTATGATGATGTTTTCAAAGAAGATTAAATGAACCCATGTATGATGAAGCTTTGGGTAGTGCCCAATGTTGGACATGAATGACGGTTTTCGTGAATTGACTTTATTACTTTGTTTTGGGTAAATCTCCCGATTACAATGGTTTCAAATAAATTGTATGAGTTAAAGCATGATAAGGTTTTGGGAAAGGCCCTTATATAGATGATGATGAAGTGATAATTCTAAGTAGTCTTACCACATGATTTTGGAGTAAGTCTCCCATTATTCTTTGAGCTTGTGGTATGTATCATAGCAAAGCTTCTCATATGCATGAAATTCATAGTTGAGATGTATGTTGGAATTAAGCTTCATTTCACATGATGTTGAGTCTAAGCATGATTCCATTCTAAGCTTTTTCAAAAGGCGACATTGTTGAGCTTCATATTTATATGATGTTTAGTGTATGCATGATTTCATGTGAAGGCTTTGTCAATAGACAATGTTGATCTTCGTTTCATACGATTTTGAGTTAGCGTGATTTCATGTTGAGCTTCGTGACTAGATGATGTTAGCTTTGTATTTATACGATGTAGGCATTGCATGTTTTGGGAGAAGAGTCTAGCAGAAGCGAGCTAAGAGAGGGTGGAACACCACATGCCACAGGGCTTCTGCGCGCCAACGTAAGTTGATTCCTGTTCCCTATTATTAGGACCTCCCTTTTGAGCTATCCCGGCACGATTGGCCCTTTGATCTTGTCTTGATATCATGGTATAGATCCATAGCCTGGAAAGATTATGGATGACTCTATCCATTTGAGTGTAATAGTCGAAACCATGTAAGCTCTATCGTGAGCCATGTTTTATTAAGTGGCTTAGTCTCCCTTTATCTATATCATTTGAGTTTTCATATCCATTACTCATGATGATTATCTTATGCATGCATGTTCAAAAAGCAAGGTTTGACTCATTGTTCATCTTTTGCTATGAATGTTATGAATTAGCTTTGAGTCATTCGATGCAGTCATGATGTTCTAAAGACATGCATAACCATGTATTAAATAAGAATGATTTCATAATGGATACTTGTGATCTTTCTTATCCTTAAAAGCTATTATATATGTATGACTTGTTTTAAAAGGCTATTATTGCTCAAACGTGTGCTTACCTTGCATACTCGGTACATTTCACGTACTGTCGCATACCTTCTATGCGCATCATTTCATGATGCGCGGGATCACAGAAATCTCGAGTTCGGCCCTCATTTTATAGACGCTTATGAGTTAGTATTTTCTTTCTTGGTGAGTCCTCATCCTCAAAGGACTATACTTTCAGTTATTTTAGCGTACTTTTAGTTTCGGTAGTTACGAGCTAGTTAGGTGTTGTCCACTTGACTCGTCGAGATTAGAGAGCCTTATCGAACTTAGACATGTATTCAACTTTAGATGTTTTGATGTACATTTGTTACATGAGTTATACTTCCTTGAGTTATATTTATGTTTCCTTCATGTTTATTGAATGAGATAGTGAATGCCTATGCCATGCCACCAGTTGACTTAGGGGTCTCTTTCGGGTCCCTTGTCCGTGTCTACGATCGGGTCCCCTCTCGAGTCATGACAAACTTTGGTATTAGAGCAATAGGTTTGAAGTGTCCTAGAAAGTGCGAAAGCCGCATTTAGTTGAGTCTCTTTCATGGGTGTGGCGTGCACCTTATGACGAAGAGGATACGAAACATTCTAGGAAATATTCCCATCTTTCATGATCCATGTCGTGCGATGAAAACTCTTTCTACCCCTCTAATTCGTGCTATTCGCGATTGTAGAATCATGGCTCCTTTTGAAGGATGAATGGAGGAGAAATGAAGATGGTGAAGGCCACGAGGATGGCATGGGTCGTGAGGAATCAACGGGTCCCACCGGTTTAACGGCCTCGAGCAGTGCTTATTGCGCCCGAGTTCGGCCTACATCGGTCTTGCGCGAGGCCTTGACCGCTGAGTCCAATCGGCGGGGCCGGTGCGCATGTTCGCGAGGTGGCAATTCGGCGCGACTCGAATCGGGGACTTCTTGAGGATGAACCCACTGAATTTATTGGGGTCCCGAGGTAGTGAGGACCCACGTGACTTCATTGATGAGTTCGTCAAGATCACCCAAGTTATGGGGGTGAGCAATGTTGAGTGTGCGAGTTGGCCTCCCTACCGATTGAAGGTATTCAGCATATGTTCCGCGTCAATGGAAGGACCTTGAGTGTTGGGCGAGTTCGGTCACTTGGGAAAAGTTCCATGTTTCATTGCTTGACCGGTTCTTCCCTGGGAGATGAGGAGCTAAAGCTATTGATTTGTAAATGCGAAGCAAGGAGGATAACGGTACTAGAAGTATTCCCTTGGATTCACTCGCCTATCGAAGCATGCTCTGAGTTAGTGGCGACCGGAGGGCGCGAGTGAGTAGGTTTGTGCATGGGATATCGAGGTTTCTTTGATAAGGAATGCAGGATTGCTATGCTCATTCGGATGTGGACTTCCTCGGGAATGGTGTTACTCCTTCTAGTAGATGGAAGTGGCACGCATTCGATAGACGGAGAGAGGCCAAGAGAGACGGAGACAAAGGACCATAGATTTTCCCGGTAGAGATCCGGCGGTGGGCACCGTGACGAGACTCACCGAGATCATACGCAGGAGCCGTGACCTTAGTGTTCTATCTCGGCCTAGGCATGATCGAGAGAGGGCGGCGTCGAGGCTCGAGGTCGGAAGCGGCGAGCCGCGGGTCAGTGTTCCGGCTTGTCGCGAGTGTGGCCAGGAGCATATAGGCCGGTGCTTGGCGAGGTTCGAGTGCGTGTTTTGGGTGCGGGCAACCCAGAAACGCATGTAGAGGCTTGTCAGAGTAGCGACATAGGATTAGGTTTGGGGCCATGGACCCCGGCTTCTGGCCAGCTGACCCCACCCCTCGCTCGGCACATGAGGCATCTACCGGTCTGGCGCGGTCACGCCGAACCGAATTCTATGCCCTAACATCTCGTCGGGAGCGGGAGGTCTCCCAGATGTAGTTGCGAGCATGTTATGAGTCTTCCCGTGTTGATGTATATAGGGTATTTAGATCCGAGGGCCACGTCCTGTGACACCTTATGTAGCCCAGTGCTTTGGAGTCGTACTTTTCAGAATCCTTCTTGGTTTCTACTCCAGTAGGTGACTCGATTATAACTAGCGGGTGTATAGGGTACTTGATATTGGTTTCTGTGAGAAATAGGTCACCTCACGAGATCGATAGAGTTAGCCATGGCTGGAATTTCGATGTTATTCTCGGCATGGATTGGTTATTATGCTTTTTATACTTCCATTAATTGCGGGACCCGATCGGTAAGTTCAAATTCTCGGGTAGACGATCTTAGAATGGAAGGGGTAGTTTAGGCTGTTCCTATAGGTCACATCGTTTCCTACCTCCAAGGCCGGGAAGATGATTTACAAGGGTTGCATGTATCAGTTAGTTAGGGTTAAGGACTGGAGTGCAGGCAATATCCTAGTCAGGTTCCCAGTGGTACGTGAGTATCCGAGTCTTTTTTGATGATTTTCGGTATCCCTCGGCCCGGGAGGGTAGTTTTGGTATTGACCTTCTTCCGTCTGCGGCCTATATCCATTCCACCCTCTGGAGATGCTTTCAGCGACTAAAAGAGTTGAAGGATCAATTAAGGATTTTCTAGATAAGGTTTCATTAGACGAGCGGATCCCATGGGGTGCACCGGTATTATTTTTGGAAGAAAGATGGTTCCCTTCGTATGTGCATTCATTATCAACGGTTAAACAAAGTCACTTATCAGAATAGGTATCCCTTACCCAGCGATCGATGATACATTCGACGCCGAGTCTTTAAGTGTTTCTCGAAGATAGATCTCGAGATGCAGGTATCATTGCTTCGAGTTCGGGAGAGTGATAACTCGAAGACGACATTCAGAACACAGAGTATGGTCGTACGAGTTTGTAGTTATGTCTTTTGGACTAACGAATGCTCACCGCAACTTTTATGGACATGATAGGCAGGGTGTTCAAGCCCATATTTGGATCGTTCGTATTCGTGTTCATTGATGACATTTTGGTATCTCTCGGAGCGATGAAGAGCATGCCACTCACTTGAGAGTAGTGCTCCAGACCCTAAAGGACCGCCAATTGTATGCAAAGTTTAGCAAGTGTGAGTTATTGTTAGACTAAAGTGGAATTTTGGGCCCATGTAGTGTACGGCGAAGAGCATAAAAATGAGCTCGCAGAAAAGTGAGCGGTGAAATTGGCCCCGAGGCCCAGGTGAATCGCCCGGACATTGGGAGTTTCTTGGAAGCAGGCGGCTACTATCGGAGGTTCATTAGGGTTTCTCAATCATTGCAACGCCTTTGACTAAGTTGACTCGGAAGAAGGTGAAGTTTCGGTGGTCGTAGGCTTGTGTGAAAAGCTTCCAAGAATTGAAGTCTTGACATGCTCGTGTACAGTGTTGACCCTACCAGGGGTAATAATGGGTTCATGGTGTATTACGATGCTTCTAGAGTTGTACTTGGGTGTGTGTTGATGCGGCATGGGAGGTGATAGCTTATGCCTCTCGGCAGTGAAAGTGCATGAAAGAAACTATCGACCCACGATCTTGAATTGGCAGCGGTGGTGTTTGCATTGAATATATGGAGGCACTATTTGAATGGGGTGCATGTATATGTATTCATGGACCACAAGAGCTTCCAATACGTGTTCACGCGAAGGATATAAATCTTCGACAAGGAGGTGGTTGGAGTTACTTAGGATTATGATGAGTGTCATTTACAACTAGGAACAATAGGCTAATGTGGTTGTGGATGCGCTTAGGAAGGCTCTCTACAGAGAGTGTATCCCATGTGGATGAGGAAGGAAGGAATTGGTGAAAGATGTTCACCGGCACGAAAGTGGGGAGTTAGGGTTGCTCAGGTCGGCTAGATGGCAGTGTTGTTGTGCATAACTGGTCAAAATCGTGCTTGGTAGTTGATGTTAAATCGAGCAAGATGAGGATCAATATTGAGAACGAAGGAGCGTGCATAGTTAGAAGGTAGAGTTTTCTCCCAAGGGAATGGTGTGCTACGATACCGGGGGTCGCCTATGTGTTGGGATGTTGATAATTTGAGAGTTCGGATACTTGCATGAGGCACATCTTTACCGGATATTCTATTCATCCATGATCCACAAAAATGTATCGAGTTGCGATAAATCTATTGGTGGGATGGTATGAAAAGGGATATTGCAAAGTTTGTAGCGAAATGTCAAGCTGTCGGCAAGTAAAGCAGAGCATCAAAGACATGGAGGTGTACTTAGGATATTGCCATCCCCACTTGGAAGTGGGAAGAAATCGATATGGACTTTATTATAGGTCTACCTCGTACTCCACTTTGGCAATACGACTCCATTTGAGTTGTGGTGGACGGAGTTGACCAAGGTTGCACACTTTCTACGAGTTAAAGATCACGGAATTCGGTAGACGATTATCCTAAGTTGTATATTCGGGAGTTGGTTCGGCTTCATGGAGTGCCGTGTCTATTGGCCCCGGTTCGAGTACTCGGTTTACTTCTACCTCAGTTATGGCGTTCGTTTCAAAAGGGCTGGGACTCGGAGTTTAAGCTAAGCACATCTTTTCACCCTCGGACGGAAGGTCAAGCGGAACGAACCATTCGAATATTGAGGATTTATTGAGGAAATGTGTTATGGATTTCAAAGGTAGTTGGGATGATCATTTACCTTTGATCGAGTTTGCTTATAATAACAGTTACCACTATAGTATCCAAATGGCCTTGCTCGGGCTCTCTACGGGCGAGGTGCGAGATCTCCCATCGGATGGTTCGATCTTAGTGAGGCGGTGCATAGGACCATATTCGATTCATGAGGCTATGGTGAACTCGTTCGGTTGATAGGGACGGGTGAAAAGCAGTCGTCGAAATGTATGCGATATGAGAAGAGAAAGAGATTTGAGTTGATGTTGTGGCCCAGGTGTTTCTAAAAATCTCCCATGAAGGTCATGCGGTTGAAAGAAAAAGAAAAACTCGTCTAAGCTATGTTGGTCCATACTTAGGATTGTGAGAAGAGTTAGTACGGTGGCGTATGAGTTGGGCTTGCGCAGGTGGCTCCGGTTCATCCGTGTTCCCGAATATCGCTTTTGAAAAAGTGTTTGGATGATCCGGCTTGGTGGTTAGATAGACAACATTAGTGTGAAAGACAACCTTAGTTATGAAGAAATTAAGTTGAAATCTTGGATCGACAAGTTTGAAGAGAGTGAGAAATAAGGAAGCTAGCCTCATTAAGAGTGTTATGGAGGATTCGGCATGTCGAGGAGCCACGTGGGAGGCGAGCGGATATGATGGCTAACTACCCCCATTTGTTCGGCGGCTCATCTTAAGTTTGAGGTATCAAATTTTATCCCTAAACCTCTATTCAATTTTCATGTTCTATTCATGCGAATAAGTTTGTTTTATGATATGATATGTGTATGCGATGTCGAACTCGACCGGCTTGTGGTTCTCTTTAGGGTAGTCGTTCGTAGTTTTCGGCTTGATTGTCAATGATTAGTATCTATCTATCTATCTATCTATCTATCTATATATATATATATATATATATATATATATATATATATATATATATATATATATAGTGATTCTTCATTTACAGGCTTTACGCATTTCATAACATTTGAGGACGAGAACGTTCACGAGGGGATATATTGTTATACCGGGAACTTAGAATCGGGCCGAAAGTGGAGTGGAAGCTGGAAAATGTTGCGCGGTTGCGGAACGGGTCACTGCGGCTGCGAAGAGGCCCAAGCCGAGTCGTCAGTGACTCGTGGGGAAGTGCGGTGATGGGGGACTCGGGGTCCCCACGAGAGATGTAACGACTCATTAATTCGAGACACCACGGGCTCGTCATGTTGGTGTGGGGTGGTCCTAGAGAGAGAAAGTAGCTTATCCGGTGTACTTGGCGGATGGCACCCAGCGACTCATCGTGCGATCCTAACAACCGTTGGTGAGCCGTTACCAAGCCAATGGAGTTTTCATGAATGATGCGGTAGTGCACTTGACGGGTGAACCAACGGATAAATGTGCTAATGCCAATTGTCGAGGTCGTCCATTAGGACCCCCGTAACCGATTATTTTGCCCGATTTCAGTAAGAGGCTTTTAAAGTAATTCCTAAGTCCTAAGGGCCTATACTACGTCATTTTAAGCTCGTAGAGGGATTTAATTTAGAAAAAGACCCATCTAGGCCATTTTCTTCATGCATGCAAGAGTGAGCTTGAAGGGAATAAGTGAGGAGAAATTCAGGTTTTGGAGGAAATCTGTTTGGACAATTAGGAAGAGTTAGGATTCTTCCCAGGTATGTAAGGCTATGAGTGGGTGCTTCCTTCCCACACCCGCCGCCATTCCCTACCAATTTGTGATTTGTTTGTGATGATCAAGTATATCTTCAATTGATTGCATGATTCTTAAATTTCTGCGTGGGTATGATTAAATTAAGTTGAAATTGGTGATTTCTTGAGCTTGAGCAGTTCTATCTTAATTTCTTTTACAAAATTATTTTTAAAAAGTGAATCTAAAACATCCATGTGTGGGTAGTTCATGATAAGATTGATGATGAAAAGGATGTTTCCAGCCTTACCCGTGATTTTGATGATGTTCAAAGAAGATTAAATAGACCAATTTATGATGAAGCTTTGATGTGCCCAATGTTGAACAAGAATAGCGGTTTTCGTGAATTGACTTTATTGCCGTTTAGGTGAAATCCCCCAAATTACAATGTTCCAAATAAATTGTATGAGTTCAAGCATGATAAGGTTTCGGGCAAGGCCCTTATCCCATGATTTTGATGATGTTTTCAAAGAAGATTAAATAGACCAATTTATGATGAAGCTTTGGGTAATGCCCAATGTTGAACAAGAATGACGGTTTTCGTGAATTGACTTTATTACTTCGTTTGGGAGTGAAATCTCCCAAATTACAATGTTTCCAAATAAATTGTATGAGTTCAAGCATGATAAGGTCTTGGGCAAGGCCATTATTGATGATGATGAAGTGATAATTCTAAGTAGGCTTACCACATGATTTTTGGAGTAAAGTCTCCCATTATTCTTTGAGCTTGTGGAATGTATCGTAGTAAAGCTTATCATATGCATGAAATTCATAATTGAGATGTATGTTGGCATTAAGCTTCATTTCACATGACGTTGAGTCTAAGCATGATTCCATTCTAAGCTTTGTCTAGATGACATTGTTGAGCTTCATATTTATATGATGTTTAGTGTATGCATGATTTCATGTTGAGCTTCGTCGCTAGACGATGTTGAGCTTCGTATTTATATGATGTATAACATTGAATGTTTTGGGAGAAGAGTCTAGCATCGAGCGGGCTAAGGGTCGACTACCCTATGGCCCAGAACTACGCGCCAACGTAGGTTGATTCTATTATATTATTGGGACCTCCCTTGTGATCTATCCCCGGCCCGATTGGACCTTTGAGCTTGATATCGATATCATGGTATCTTTCGTAGCCCTGGCAAGGTTATGGATGGCTCTGCCCACTTGAATGTAATAGTCAGGACCACATAAGCTCTATCGTGGTATGTCGATTAAGTGACGAGTCTCCCACTATCTATATCATTCGAGTTTGCATATCCATTACTCATGATGATTACTTTATGCATGCATGTTCGAAAAGCAAGGTTTGACTCATTGTTCAGCTTTTGATATAAATGTTATGATTTAGCTTTGAGTCATTCGATGTAGTCATGATGTTCTATAGCCATGCATGACCATATGTTAAATAAGAACGATTTCATAATGAATGCTTATGATCTTTCTTATCTTTAAAAGCTATTATATATGTATGACTTGTTTTTAAAAGGCTATTATTGCTCAAGTGGTATTACTTACCTTGCATACTTGGTACATTCCACGTACTGATCGCACACCTTCTATGCTGCATCGTTTCATGATATAGGATCCGGTTCTCAGGTTCAGCCCCGTTTGTAGCCGCTTATCATAGTTAGTATTTGTTTGCTTGGTGAGTCCTCATCCTCTGAGGACTAGACTTTCAGTTATTTAAGCGTACTTTCAGTTTCAGTAGTTCTGAGCTAGTTGGGGGTATTGTCCCATCAGCTCGTCCAGATTAGAGGCTTATCAGACTTAGACATGTATTCAGCTTCAGATGTTTATTCTGTTGTTATGCTAAGTTATACTTCCGATGAGTTATATTTATGTTTCCTTCATGTTTATTGAATGATATAGTGAATGGCTATGCCATGGGTTGACTTGGGGTCTCTTGNATGCTAAGTTATACTTCCGATGAGTTATATTTATGTTTCCTTCATGTTTATTGAATGATATAGTGAATGGCTATGCCATGGGTTGACTTGGGGTCTCTTGGGGCCCCTTGTCCCGTATCTACGATCCGGGTCCCCTCTTGGATCGTGACACTAATAAAGTCTTATGGAGGAATAAAAAGGTAGAAGAAATGGATTGGGAATCTGAGGACAAAAAATGATCTAGATATCTTTGGTTGTTCCAGGATCTATGATGATAATATACAGACTCGGACAATTTCAGTTAAGGCAAGATAGTTTCAGGTCCTATATAGTTTCCTTTGTTGCTATTGTTATCAATTGCTTACATATATGTGGTGGAACTATGTTATTCAGTTTCAAGTAGTGTCTTGTGAGATGCCTGTGTTGGACTTTTCTGCGTTTTAGGTTTCTAGGTAGTCCATACTACAGAGGAGACTCTGCCCAAATTTTCAGGCAAGGGTGTAAGGACAAAACTTCTTAAGATTGAATTACATTCGAGGAAGAATGTTCCTAAGGGGGGATGATGTTACACCTCGTGAGTTGTTAGTGACTAGCGTACGTGTGCGTGTGCTTATGGTGAGTGATGAGAGCATGGCACGTACGGAAGAAGTCTCAGAAGAAGGACACTTGACTGCATTGTCGAGTGGGTTAGCAGGGCCAGGCGAGGCCAAGCTGCGAGGGCCTGTGCGATGGCCCGCGCGACGCGGCAGCCACTCGGTGCAGTGAGCTGCGTGACGCGCCCGACCTCCACTGCCTCCATATATATAGGTATTAAGTGTTATGTTGCCTCATTTAAAACATTTCCAAAAAGAAGACTCTCGGCCCAGGTAAGTTCTCACGAGGATTTCATCGATTTGGCATCAAATTACGCTACCAAACCTCATCTAATTTCAAATTCTTCTTAGATAATGATTGCTAGGACTACAAAGAACATATCTATTGAGTTATTTCTTCGAAATTGGCCCAGTTCGATGGAGTCTTGTCGAGTAGAACTTGTGAAAATCATTTCTAATCAAGTCCTAAGCATCTACAAGTGATAAGTAAGTATTTCTACCTTATAAAGTCTCAGAAATTCATAAGATTTCGACTGAGTTTGGGTTGATTATGTATGGTGGTCATTGTGAATATTGTTGAATGTTGCTAGCTATTTTCATAGGTTAAGAACAGATTTATTACATCCACATAAGGGCTATGAGTTGGAGGAATTGCTGGTTCTAGGATGGAACATGATTGGGCGAGTAGAAATAGACAATTGAGGTATGTTAGGGCTATTCTCTTCGGCAAGTATTCACATTGTATAAGTAGATATGGCCTGTACCTCTATAGTATATTTTAATTATATATGTTGTCGCTAGCTGGTATGAGATGAAGTGAGGTTATGGGAAAGCGTATATTCAATGTGATAAACGCTAGGGGCATCATAGGGACTTCCTTGGTCATTGATCACTACTTAGGGGAATTCTGATGTCTTGCTGTCATAGCAAGGCCTTAGAAGCTTGTAGTTGGCTGTTGGGTCTGACTTGGTAGGGTTGGACAGCATAGGGCGCAACTGATCCATATAACTCTCTATTTGACATCTATATAGACAGTAAAGGTCGTCCATCAGCCGATGACATACCTTGACGCCTCCAGGTCTAGAATCATGATAGGATGGTATTAACTTTGAGTTAGTAGCACCAGGGTTGCCTAATAAATTGAGCAGTAGCTTACCCTGTGATTGGCTACTATCAGTAACCATTAACTTCAGCCGACTTACTGCTTGTTGTTTAGGTCACCCAGGAAACCACCCCAGTTGTTAGAAGTCTGATAGACTAGCTGATACCCTAAGGGAGAACCTTGTTAGTGGTTAGGTATGGGGCCAATGTTCCGGGCTAATCTTGCAGAAGCCTATGCACCTGCCGCCGCGAAGGGCTAAATCCAAATACACCTGCCTACGAGGATATAAATTTCTCAGACGAGCCATATGCAATCTGGACAGACCAAGTTGACGTCTAAGGGACTAGAACCATAGTATTACAGTATTACCTTCAGGCTAAGAATTATAGTAAGCTTCCTATGGAAAGTTAGGGCTAACTACTTAGGAGCATGTCCGATTAGCAGCAGCCCTACAGTCATTCTAAGCAAAGAAACTAAATAGTTGGTCACCTGCGACCTTACTATTCTCTATGAGCTATCATTGTCCTAGCATGACCTTCAGACTATCTCTTAGGTCACTCGGACTTCGTCCTTTCTCATCTAAGCCGACGGAGGTTGTAATCGCTACCAGCACCCTCTGGTCAGGTGTAGGCACACGGGGTGTGCCTGTTGGAAGTTATATAGACTGTTTTAGGGACAAGCAGTGGTCGCGTTAGGCCTATGGGTCTAGATACGCCTTGTTGAGTGACAAGATATGTACATTGTAGCGTAGTATCCCTGGTTGGGAAGATCGTGTTTCGTACTGCCTCTTTACATGAATAGCTAAGAGGCTTCTAGTTGTACAAACTTCATACAAAGCTATAAACTGCTTATGGAGCTACAATGCTTCTAATTCTTACGGAGCTATAGATTACTTATGAAACTACATTGTTGTGCCACTTATGGAGCCATATACTGTATGTAAGGACTAAAGTGAAGCCTACGGGACCATATTGAAGTCTATTCACTTAGTTACTTCTTCTACTCTTAGTGGCGTCCCACCCCTTCATAGAGCCTTATGTGCTCGGGGTGCAGTCATAGGAGCCCGAAAAGCCCTGACTCAGTTACAGGTGCCCAAAAGGCTCATGTATAGTCTCAGTAGACCAAGTATGTTTAGTTACAGTTATTTGCAGGGCCTCAGGGGTACCAATGGGGTATATAGACTGATTGGTGCCTGTTGGGGTTTATGGGGGCCCAGGTAGGTTATCTCTGTGATGATTGTACCTTCCAGGCTTATGGGGGCCAGGTTAGGTCCTTGTTTGCATACTTGCTTTCTAGATATAGCTTATGAATATATAATCGTACATCTTACGCTCTTATTTGTATAGTTTTCTACTAGATGCAGGCTATGGTTATAAAAGTATACAGGTTAACTTCTGCTCCTTTTCGCTGATTACTTGTAGTTCTCTCTGAGCTTCTATTCAATTATTATCATTTTCTTGCATGCTCAGTTTATATTGTACTGACGCCCATACATGGGGACCTGTATACTTGCCTGCAGGTTTAAATGGACAAGTTTCGGGACCTCCTTTGCAGCCATTTAGAGTCAGCAGATCGGTCAGCTCCTATGATTCGGAGTTACCAGATAGCAGAGATTTGCCTGTCCTTTATTATAAAATTTTGGGTAGTCCGGGGCCCTTTCCCGACCAATATTTCACTCTTTGAGGCTTTCAGACCACAATCTTCAGTTCTTAGCTAGTTGTGTCTTGTTGGCCATGTGGGGCCTATATATGCTATATTTTGTGTGTTGGCTATGTGGGGCCTAGCCTAGCTATTGGTTAGCAGCCTTGTCGGCTATAGTATATATATAACTGCCTGCATTCCTTTCGTTATGACTTAGACAACATAGTAGTCTTGTCAGCCCGCATAAGATCCTTTAATTATTGTGACTGCTGGGTTAACTGTTTCTATGCTAGTATATTGTGTGTCCTAAATGGCCCAAGGTTGTGTTTATAGCTGAGATATAGCTATTTGTTTTCTTGATTTTAAGTTGCTGGCAGGCACCAGAGGTGCGTATGCCCAGCTAGGTCAGCCTAGGTTCCAGTGTGGCACTAGGTGCGAGTCACGCCTCCCAAGGCGGGGCATGCCATTTACACCCAACTTACCATTTGTTTCTAGATGAGAAAGATGGTCAACCACTTGATTCTCGCATCCCCTCCGATCCTTTAATTGAGAATTGAATTCTTGGAGAAAAAGGACCTATCTGATGAGCCTTGGTTTAGGATCTTTTTTGGTTATCAAATATTTGAGTGCAGCATGGTCCGTGTGCATCACTACCTTGGTCCCTAACAAGTATGCTCAAAATTGTTTGAACTCAAACATTAACGTGAGCAGCTCTTATTCTATTACTATATAATTTGCTTGTGCATCATTTAGGGATTTGCTGGTATAGTAAAACAGGTGAAAGATCTTTTCCTTCCGCTATCCAAGAATTGCCGCTACCGCTACACCGCTAGTATCGCACATCAATTCGAAGGGTTTTGACCAATCTGGTGCGGTGATGATTGGAGAGGATACAAGTTTCTCCTTTAAAGTAATGAAAACCTTCATACAAGACTCATCAAAATGAAATTTCACACTTTTTCCAACTATTTAAACAAAGGATGCGCTACCTTCGAAAAGTCCTTGATAAAACGGCTGTAGGACCCCGCATGTCCCAGAAAAATCTGAATGCCCTTCACAGTCTTTGGCAAAAGTAGGTGGGTGATAGCATCAATTTATTCTTGGTTTACCTCAATCCCTTTCTTGGAAATTTTGTGCCCTAGAACAATATCTTCTTTTACCATAAAGTGTCACTTTTCCCAATTAAGCACCAAGTTTGTTTCCTCGCATCTCTTCAAAACTTCCTCTAAGTGGACCAAATAGTCCCCAAATAAATTTCCCACAACTGAGAAGTCATCCATGAAGACTTCCATAGTTTCCTCTACCATGTCTGCAAAGATTGACATCATAAACCTTTGGGATGTAGCTAGGGAATTGCAAAGCCCGAAGGGCATCCTCTTAAATGCAAAAGTTCCATAAGGGCATGTGAATGTGGTTTTCTCTTGATCTTTTGGGGAAATAGAAATCTGATTGTAGCCTGAGTAACCATCCAAGAAATAGTAATACTCTTTCCCAGCCAATCGATCTAGCATTTGATCGATGAATGGGACTAGCAAGTGATCCTTTTTGGTCCATGAGTTCAACTTATGGTAATCAATATACACCCTACACCCTCCATCCGGTGTCCGGACGTGTTGCAATCAATTCATCTTTCTCATTTGGCACCACTGTGATTCCCCTTTCTTAAGCACACATTGGACTAGGCTTACCCAACTACTATCAGCTATCGGGTATACAACTCCCGCGTCTAACCATTTGATGATTTATTTCTTGACTACCTCTTGCATTGGTGGGTTTAAATGCCTCTAATGCTCAACTGATGGGCTGCAATCTTCCTGAAGGTTGATCTTGTGAATCAAATACCGGTGGTATACCAATGATATCAACTATAGACCACCCTATTTCTTGGATATGCTTCCTCAAGACTGCTATAAGTCTTTCCACTTGTTGTTTATTGAGCTTAGCTGAGATGATTACCGGGAATGTCATATTTTTCCCCAGATACGCATACTTCAAATGGGCAGGTAAAGATTTGAGCTCTAAGACCAGTGGTGAAATGATGGATGGTTGTGATGGTGGGGTTGTTTGATTCTTGAGGTCAAGATCAAGTTTCTTCGGTTGAAAGGAGTAGGTTCCTAACCATTTTCTAACATGACACACCTCTTCCAACCCTTCACTATTGAGAGAATTCCTTCGAATGTTTCTTTCAAAATTTCTTCTTCCACTCCTCCTTCTATGTCTTTATTATCCACATTGTTTAGGAGTGATGATGCCTCTTCTTCTTTCATCGCCTTTTGGGTTTTTATTTGAGATGCTAACAAGTTCATTATGTCTTCTAGTTGTTGGATGGAAACTTCACAGTCCCTCACCTTTTGAGTGAGGTCTAAGAGATAAATTCACAGCTCCAGAATTCTTGAAAAAGTTGAAACAACTCACTCTAGCTTAACCTCTAGAATTCTTTCAATGCAGGATGAGGAGGACTTGTTGATAATCTAGGGGCTACATTATCTTTTGTGATGCCCTATGTTTCTAGTAGTTTTGGAGTCAGTCCCGAAATCCTATCAGAACCCTTCTCAATCTCTACTCCATTTTGTGATTTAGTTATAGCTCGACGGGGATACAGAAATTGCCCTATCACAGTCCTTTAGAAAGTCAACTCAATAGATTTAGTAGAGCTAGCGATGATAGATTTTGATGTTATCTTTGGCATGGATTGGCTACATGCACGTTATGTCTCAGTAAATTGTAGAACCCGTGCGGTAGAGTTCCGGATTTCGGGTGCGCCAGTCCTAGAGTGGAAGGGTAGTTCAGCTGCGCCTGTAGGTCACTTCATTTCCTACCTTAAGGCTAGAAAGATGATCTCTAAGGGTTGCGTATACCATCTAGTTAGGGTTAAGGATGCTACATCCAAAACCCCAACTATCTAGTCAGTTCTTGTAGTGTGCAAATATCTAGAAGTGCTTCCAAATGATCTGTAGGGAATTCCTCTCGAGCGAGAGATAGACTTTGGCATCAACCTTTTTCCCGATACACAATTTATATCTATTCCTCCTTACAGAATGGCTCCAGCTGAGCTAAAAGAGTTGAAGGAATAGTTGAAGGATCTTTTAGACAAAGGTTTTATCAGACCCAGAAAGTCCCCTTGGGGTGCACTAGTCCTCTTTGTCAGGAAGAAGGATGGTTCCCTTCGGATGTGCATTGACTATCGGCAGTTGAACAAGGTCACAGTCAAGAACAGGTATCCCCTCCCCAGAATTGATGACTTGTTTGTCAACCTTTAGGGTGTCAAGTGTTTTTCAAAGATAGACCTCTGATTTGGATATCATCAACTCAAAGTTAGAGAGAGTGACATCCCGAAGACAGCCTTCAGGACTTGGTATGGTCACTATGAGTTTGTAGTTATGTCTTTTGGACTAACAAATGCTCCTACATCTTTAATGAATTTTATGAATAGGATGTTCAAGCCGTATTTGGACATGTTCGTGATTGTGTTCATAGATGACATTCTCATATACTCTCGGAGTGAGGAGGAGCATACCGCTCATTTGAGGGTGGTGCTTCAGATTCTTAAGGATCGTCTATTGAATGCTAAATTCAGAAAGTGTGAGTTTTGGTTAAACTCAATAGCATTTTGGGGTCATCTGGTGTCAAGTGAGGGTGTACAAGTGGACTCTCCGAAGATAGAAGCTGAGAAGAATTAGCCTAGACCAGTTAGTCCTTCAGATATCAGACGTTTCTTGGGTTTAGCCGGTTACTATCAAAGGTTTGTTGAAGGGTTTTAATCCATTGCGACACTGTTGACTAAGTTGACCTAGAAGAAGGTGAAGTTTCAATGGTCAGAGGCCTATGAGAAGAGCTTCCAAGATTTGAAGACTCGATTCACCTCAGCACTAGTGTTGACTCTACCTGAATGTACCAATGGGTTTGTAGTATTTTGCGATGCCTCGAGGATCGACCTTGGTTGTGTATTAATTAAGCACGATAAGGTTATAGCCTACACTTCTAGGCAACTTAAGGCCCATGAGAAGAACTATCTAACTCACGACCTCGATTTTGCAGCAGTAGTATTTGCCTTGAAAATTTGGAGAAACTACCTGCATGGGGTGCATGTTGATGTGTTTCCAGACCACAAAAGCCTACAATACATGTTTACCCAGAAGGATCTAAATCTACATCAAAGAAGGTGGTTGGAGCTTCTTAAAAATTATGATGTGATTGTCCTTTATCATCTAGGAAAGGCTAATATGTTGGCAGATGCTCTTAGCAGGATTTCTATGGAGAGTGTGTCCCATGTAGATGACGGAAGGAAAGAGTTGGTGAAGGATGTGCATTGGCTTGTGATCTTGGGCATATTTATATGCCCAAGTG
>JACEIK010010066.1:25367-45519 GCA_018107945.1 Datura stramonium
ATTATTATTTAAAATTTACACTATAAATAAAGTTATGCATAAAATAAGGTAAAAAAAATTCGTGACAATTAAAAAGAAAAAAAAAAAAAATTTATTCTATTTATTGTTTCACAAGAATGTGTCGAGTGGAAGAGTAAAACCGGAGGAAAGGAATATAACACAATAGGTTCTTTTATTAACACATACAGTGCAATGAGGAAAATATTTTCTTATATAATAACGCATGAGAACCGAAACTAAGAACATTCACTAGATTACTGGCTTCTATTATTATATTATTAGCGGCAAATAATTTTTGTCGACTTCCAAAATATATATATGCATACTCATTACAGGGTATTTTAGTTAAGCCTATAGCTTAAGGATAAATCTCAATAACAGATCTTATCCCTAAGATAGTTATAATGTTGTAGTCACTAAAACCAGCGTCAGAGAAGAGTTTTGCCCATTCTTTTTCGCTTCTTTGTTTTCCGGAAACTAACACCATCGTAAGCGTGTCAAAAAAAATTTGAGTTTCATATGATGTGTGGTCTCCTTTCTGGTCATCCAATATCGTCATGTCAGTGATTATAACTTTTTCTCCGTTCTCCTTACTTGGAATTGCTTCTTTACAGTTCTTCAATATTTTAACACAATCTTCGTCGCTTCAATCAATTAATATCCACTGCTTGTTAATTATTCATCAAACACAACCCGTTAATTAATATATGTATATTTATTGTTATAGTGAAAAAAAATTTAGTGACTATAAATAAAATTAACAGATCCCTAAATATATAGTTTAAGTTACATACCTTAAGTAAAATTGCATCGGCAGAAGGAATAGACTTAAACATGTCTCCTTCGATATAGCTCAGGTTCTTGCTCCCTTCCAAGCCTTCAACAACATGCGGCAGATAAAAAACAGAGCACTTCAACTCTGGAAACTCATTGGAAATGGCTTTAGCCACAGTTCCAGTGCCTCCTCCAACGTCCACCAATGAATTCAATCCTTCAAAAACTCCCTTACAGTGTTCAATCAACACACTTGTAATTGATCGTGCATCGCTAGCCATGGCTTCATTAAATAGGCAGTTAAACCTGGCATCATCCCTTGCATATTCATATAATTGTTTGTCATGAGTGGTGGCGAATGCATTAGGCTGATCATCGCCGGCATTCTGGATCCATTGGCTGAGACAATGCAATGGATCCATCATAATTGGATCAAAAATCAATTGAAGTAAAGGGATCATGCTCAAATTAGGCTCATCTTTAAGGAGTAGACGTGAAACCGGAGTAAGTAAATAACCCTCTTCTTCTTGTTCTTCGTTAATCTTGGTTTGTATAAAGAAACCTGCATGAATTAGAATACGCATGAGACGATAAATACAATCATGACGTTTAGCCTTATTATTTTTTATGGGGAGGGCATTCACTAAATCGGAAAGGGTCATGGCTCGGCCATGGCTATGAATGATATCTGGAATTCCAAGTTGAATTGCACATTTGAGTGACATTGAGTTGATGAAGCTGAATGCATGGTTCCATATGTGCGCCTGAGCAGCCAATACCTCTCTAGTTTTGACTCCAATGTTATCATTTGGCAATGCCATATTAATGAGCTATTGATAATAATTGAGGTGTATAGATTTATAAGAAAAATGTGAAGACTCACCATAAGTGAGTGTCTATGTTTACAAGTAAACCATATAATGATTGATGAGTCGACACTGCTCCAACGATTGCGAGATGGAAATTTGACCTTTCTTATATTATTTTAAATATTTTTCATTTTATGAATTATCTTTTAAATTAAATTAGGCTAAAGTCTATTATTTATTGCCGGATGAAAAAATATCTAAACTTATACTTAAAAGATCATAATAGTTAATAATAATTAAGTGTAAGTGTATAACTATTTAAATTAATGGTAAAAATATCTAATACTATGTAAATTAGTATAATAGATGCTATTGTTTGAAACATAGATCTATTTATAATCGGGCGAAAATCGTTTTCACCTTTCACCTTTGCTTTAAAGATTAAATTCACCCTCAATTTTGAATTAATAAATTATCCCCCCCCTTCCCTCTCTTTATCCTAATTGACTTTTAAAATATTTATTTTATCTTTGTTATTTCATTCCTCCATTTATGTAATATCTTTTTTGTTATATATAATATTTATTTTTTTAACATAGATATTTATAATTTCTTATTTAAATTCACTAACAATAGAGAACAATAGTTCTATGAATTTGTAACAAAAATCTAATGCTATTTAGTATTTATTTTGTTATAAATATTATATGCATTAATGTATTACATGTATGTGCATGCATGTGTGTGAGTATTTATATTTCTCCTCTTTTCTATCGCTATTGTTCTATATAAATAAATAAAGTTTAATTTTTATTAATAGAATATTTTGTAAATTATAATTTAAATTAATTTATATTACAAATAAATAATCTAAATTTGTCTTTATTTTAGTAGTTTTTTAATATTTCACGCATTGAAATATATTTATAAAATTATTATTACCTTTTATTTTCACTTATATAAATAAATATTAGAGGGTTTTATATTATTAATAAATTATTTTTATTCTGCTAATTTACTTCATTTTAGAATGTCATTAACTTATATACTCAATTAGTATTTTAATTTTATTTTATTTTAAATCACAAACAATTTAAGAAACAACATAAAAAAAATAAAAAAAATAAAAAAAATAAAAAAAATATATTATGATTTTAAAGAAGTAAAAAGGAAGAAGACAAAACATTGATGTAAGGATAAAATAATATTTTAAAAAATTAATTAGAATAAAAGGAGGAGAATGTCTATTATTCAAAGTTTATGGGGGGAGTTTAATTTTAAGCAAAATTGAAGGGTGAAAATGTTTTCACCCATTCACAATTATTCTCGACATTTTCATATTTTGGGATGATAACTAATAAAATTAATACTCACACTAAGTTACCGTTTGGCCATAAATTTTGAAAATGTTTCTTGTGAACTTTTTTAAAAAATATTTGTTTGTCATAAAGTTTATCTAATTTTTAGGAGATCTGAAAACTAAAATCTTCAAATTCCTAATTATGATTTAAACCTATTTTGGAGCTAAGATATAACAGTTAGTTTCTTTTTAAATTTTAAATTTACCTATATATATGTGTGTGTGTATATATATATATATATATATATATATAATATCTACTGTGACCCAACTAATTACTACTGCTATTATTTTTTAATTTATCTTTTTTATTTACACGGATCTTCGTAACTAATAATAATTTGATAAATTGTAGCCAGTAATTACGCTATTAGTAGTTTTTGTTAAAATATCATGTTATGATTTTAGGTTAACATTTTATTTAGTTCATTATAAAAATGATAATTTTGTATTGAACTTATCTATATATAGGATTATGATTTATGATAATGATAATGAACATCAGCAATGAATGTTTTTGCATAATCTGAAATTGACAAGTACCTTTGTTTAATACGGTCGGAGAATGTTTTTAATAATTTTTAAAAAACTTATGAATATAAGTCATATTTTATATTTTTAAAGAAAATGAAATGTTTTGAAATATGACCAAACAAATTTTCAATTTCAATTCAAATTTTCACCCAAATTTGAAGTCATTATCATTATTACAAATTATGGCTAAACGCTAATATATTTGTGGCCAAACGCTAGTTAAATTTGTGGCCATACGGATCTATTTAAAGTAGGGAATCTATGGCCAAACATTGTAAATTTATTTCTAAAATAACTATTCTTTGAAAGATCAGAATTTAACTGAAGTCGTTTTTCTAGTTTTTGAAAAACTTATTTTTTAAATACTTTAATCAATTAAAAATATATTCTGAACATAATTTCCACCATATCAAACCCACAGTAAAACGGAAATGAAAGAAAGGAAAAATCATTTTAAGTTGGGAAAAGAAAGAATGCCAGTGTATTAGGAACCAAAATAAAAATGGGGGAAAAAAAGGAAGGGAACTTGGTACGAGGAAAAATAA
This sequence comes from Datura stramonium, assembly GCA_018107945.1. Lineage (NCBI taxonomy): Eukaryota > Viridiplantae > Streptophyta > Magnoliopsida > Solanales > Solanaceae > Datura > Datura stramonium. The sequence goes on from JACEIK010010066.1 coordinate 29,390, forward strand.
AAAATGAAAAGAAAAAAAAAAGTAAAATAAGAAAGCAAACAAGAAAATAATCAAACTCTATTGCATTATAGTGTTTAGATTGAATAAGATGAAAAAATTCACCGAATTATACTCATCAATAAAAGAATTCATTAACGATCTGTTTGAAAAACTATCTGCTAATTAGAATTAATGTTATTATTAGCGTATTAATTATACTGTTCAATAATTACATAATATAGTAATTATGATGACTTATTTGTTTTTATGATGTAAGTAAAAGTAATTATAAGTATACTGTTTGATTATATGGGTGTAATTACAAGTTAGATTAAATTTTAAAAATAAAAATTAATTTAAAATATTTAAAATGTGACCATATAATTACACAATGTAATTATATGCAATTCCTACCTCCCCTGAAAATTGAAAAGTGTAATTACTCTCTCTCTCGAATTATATTTAATTTCTTGCGAATCATATAATTATCTAGTAAAATAAATAAATTAAATTATATAATTACACTCAATTACACCTAAACTAATTATCAAGTAATTTTTACGACTTATAATGATCTGTTTAAAAATATTTATTTTTATTATTTAATTATTAATTATTAAATATTTTAATCAATTATTAAATAAAATCAACTAAAGGGAAATGTGAACCGTTTAGTAAAAGAAATTCCAGTTGAAGCCTTTTTGCTCAATTTTTGAGGGATGTCACGGTCACCCCTTTTTAAATGTATACCTTGGGAGCTACTACGTAGGCTAAGGTTGAGAACCAGGAGAAATATACGCTATTATGAATTGTGGGAAGAATAATGTAAAGTTATAGAAAATTAAATTTATTTGGTATATTTTTAATTTATATTTAATTAAGATTTATAGTCAAATTCATATAGGATTTTTCTAATTTTGAGTTACAGTAAATTTTTGTATTATGATAATTAAGAAGTATTGCTAACTATTTTTCAAGGAGAAGAAAGTTGAATAATTGATAAATTCTAAATATTAATTTGGGTGCAGGAAAAATAAAAGTTAATTAAATATCTTTTTGTCTTTATATTATCTTTCAAATTTTTTAATCATGAATAAGATGAAAATAAGTTTTAAAAAATTCAGCATCTTTGGATGATCATCCTTCTTATTCAGGTTCAACCATACTCTAACATGAGACACAACGACGACGTACTGTTATGACATACAAGTACTCTTTGCCCAAAAAAAGTTTTCTTATCACATTGGCCTTCATTCTGGATCTTATGAAGTAAAACATTGTATTCAGGGATTTTTGTTTGTTGAAAAATTGCATTACAAAAACCAAGATTACATTTACAACTGAATTCTCAAAAGTACACACAGAAGTTTGAAAGTCACTTGAAAATGATTATATTACTCACTTGTTTCGAAGAGTCATCTCATGCTTCCTTCCTCCGTTTTTATTTGTCCTCTATTAAAAAATAATGTACATTTTTAAGTACTTACTTAATTTTAAAAATTAAAAAATATTTTATTATTTAATTTTTAATTTACCTTTATTATTAACTATAGTCATTTCTCAATATATTTTTCATAATATTAAGTTTATTATATTCAAAAAGTTGATATAATAAAATTATTAATCTATTTATTATTCCATAAAAGTGTGTCAATTTTAAGTAAAAATGGAGGAAAGAAATATAACCCAAGAGGTTCTTTTATTAACACATACAGCGTAATGAGGAAAACATTTCCTTATACAATAACGCACAAGAACCGAAACGAATAACATTCACTAAATTCTTGTAGCTTATATTTATTTATTAATAAAATGGTTTTATTATTAAGAAGCTTAAAATATATATGTCATCACTCATTGCGAGGTGTTTTAGTTAATTTGGCCAAGCACGTAGATTAAGGATAAATCTCAATAACGAGATCTTAATCCTAGATAGAAATGTAATAATTGTAGTCACTAAAACCGGCATCGGAAGAAGAGTTTGCCCATTCTTTTTGACTTCTTTGTTTTTCAGAGGAAACTAACGTCATCGTAAGCATGTCAAAAAAGTTGAGTTTCATATGACTTGTGATCTCCTTTACGGTCATCAGCTATCACCATATCCAATGATTATCACTTTTCCTCCGTTCTCCTTACTTGGAATTGCTTCTTTACAGTTCTTCAATATTTTGACACAATCTTCATCGCTCCGATAATTAATATCCACTTTGCTTGTTATTCATCAAACTTTACAACCCATTAATTAATATATGTATGTTTATTGTTATAGGGAAAAAAAATTTAGTGACTATACATAAAATTAACAGATCCCTAAATATATAGTTTAAGTTACATACATATAAAATTGCATCGGCGGAAGGAATAGAGCTTAACGTATTTCCTTTGATAGCTCGGGTTCTTGCTCCTTCCAAGCCTTCAACAGCATGCGGCGGATCGAACGAGCACTTCAACTACGGAAACTCATTGGAAATGGCTTTAGCCACAATTCAAGTGCCTCCTCCAACGTCCACCAATGATTTCAATCCTTCAAAAACTCCTTACAATGTTCAATCAACACATGACTCGTAAGTAATCGTGCGTCATGGCCACGGCTTCATTAGCTGGCGATTAAACACGGCATCATCCCTTGCATATTCATATAATTGTTTGCCATGGTGGTGGCGAATGCATTAGGCTGATCATCGCCGGCATTCTGGATCCATTGGCTGAGACAATCATGGATCCCATCATAATTTGATCAAACATCAATTGCATTAAAGGGATCATGCTCAAATTAGGCTCATGTAAGGAGTAGACGTGAAACCGGAGTAAGTAAATAACCCTCTTCTTCTTGTTCTTCGTTAATCTTGGTTTGTACAAAGAAACCTGCATGAATTAAAATACGCATGAGACGATAAATACAATCCTGACGTTTAGCCTTATTATTTTTTATGGGTAGGGCATTCACTAAATCGGGAAAGGGTCATGGGTCGGCCATGGCTATGAATGATATCTGGAATTCCAAGTTGAATTGCACATTTGAGTGACATTGAGTTAATGAAGCTGAATGTATGGTTCCTTATCATGTGCCTGAGCAGTCAATAACTCTCTAGTTTTGACTCCAATGTTATCATTAGGCAATGCCATATTAATGAGTTATTGATAATAATTGAGGTGTATATATTTATAAGAAAAATGTGAAGACTCACCATAAGTGAGTGTCTATATTTATAAGAAAGAGTGAGAGAGAGGTAGAGTGTTTGATACTGAAGAAGTAAACCAGATAATGAGTGATGATTGAGTGGTACTAGTAGTACAGGATGTAAATTTGATTTTCTTATATTACTTTGAATATTTTTCACCTAATGAGTTATATTATAAATTAAAAAAGTTATGCTAATATGTATTATTTATTGTCGGATGAAAAAATATCTGAATTTATACTTAAATGATCATAATCCGTAATAATAGTCAGAGCAAGTATGAGCTGATGAGGTGGGCTGGAGTGCAGCGAGTCGAGGTGACATGAGCGTGGTGTTGAGGAGAATCAACGAAGCATTGAAAGCAGTTCAAGAAGGAGATAGTTGCGGCTTTATGGGGAGCTAGTATATATCATACTTAGAAGGCTGGAAATTGGAAATTATTTAGGAATATTTCTGTAAATACTAACTAACACTGCCACACAACAGATTAAACTAGAGATAGGCGGAAAGAATAGAGCTTCTTAGACAGCATAGAAGAGAGTGATGACTGCCAATATGTTAATTATTTTCCTTCTTTGTAACTAGTTTGATGGTTAGGCTCATTACAACGATACGACGAAATCTAGGTAGTTAGTTGTGTTTGAGTGCTCTTTAGTTTGTATTTTGCTCTATTTTGTATTTAGTAATGGTAATATTCACAGTTTTATCAAAATTAAGTATAAGTGCATAAACATTTAAATATATATATATATATATATATATATATGGCGCCAATTAGTTACTACTTGTTGTTATTATTTAATTTTTTTTTCATTGATGGATCTTAGTAACTAGTTATAATTTGGCCAATTATAGATAGCTAGTAATTGTATTATTAACAATTTTTATTAAAATATGATCTTATAATTTTAGGATAATATTTTATTTAGTTCATTAAAAAAATGATGATTTTATGTAAATCTTATCTATACATGGGATTTGATTTGTGAAAATGATAATAAACGTTGTGTGAAAATTCGGATGATTTGGGATTATGATATCTTTGTTTAGTATAGTTGTGTGCTTTTTAATAGTTGTTAAAACTTTAGGTATAAGTCATGTTTCATGTTTCCTTTTTAAATTAAAAAAAAAAAAAGTGAAATTATTTTAAAAATTTACGCCAAACAGATTTTCAACTTTCATCAAACTTCACTCAAATTGGAAGTATTATCATTATCGTAAGAAATCTGGTATGAGGGAAAAAATAATGGGAGAAAAGAAAAGTAAAATAAGAAAGCAAACAAGGAAAAGTAACGCACGCAATTGCCCAGCGTCTACAACACGCAATTGCTTTTTGAGATATTGTGTCCTAAAGAATATAATGTAATAAATTTATAAATTATGTGTATTGTTGTGAATAATAAAATAAGAGTAAAAAAAAATATTATAGAGAAAAGAAAGAAAGAGAAAATGTTTTATTTTTTAAGAGATAAATTAAAATGAATGAAAATCTCTTTATTTATAGGGAAAAATTAACTTGGTGTTAAAGTTATTAATCCTAACTTTCCTTTCTATGAAATAGACATTCATAATAATTAGAAAATATATTGAAAAAATTACAGAAATATATAATTATCAAACTTACATTACAAAAATATAGCCCAAAACTTACTTTGCAATTCTATAGCACAAAACAAATTCAGTATACAATTATAAGATACATCGGTATATAATATTATACAAAAGTTTATTTTTCCCTTTTACAATAATGTTTAAAAAACTCGATATGATATTTATATCACACCCAGTATAAAACATTACATAACTATAAGAAATGTTTTATACACTCATATACAATATTATACAATATTATAAGCATTATACGTTCACCATAGACAATATATTTATATAAATGTACAAAATATATAATAGTGTATAAAAAGTATTTGTACACACTTTTACTTGATTATATAAAACTAATATATTATCGGTGTCTGCTATAATTAATTAGTTTATATTTTTATGTAATACTATTTCAAACAGCAAAATAAAAGGACCAACAAATTAAAGAAACAACACTTAATTCTTCATCAAATTTTAACCACAACCGAAATGTGGCGGCAGCCTTGAATCATAATCATCGATTTGTTAAAATTATCAACAAATTTAGTACCCATTTATAAATTTTTAGCTTTTGAGAACTCCAACAATGGAGTTTTGAATTTTTCAATTTAATTCACCTAACAATTAATGTTTAAATTTGTAATGATAAATATGAATATCACTCTCAATCGAGTTTCTAAGTATCGAAATATGAAATTCATGTCGCGTCAAAAACATTAGCTATCAACAATGTAATATCAATGTTACGCGAATATGTTTTTATAGTGACATATCTATAAAAATTTACACATATTATTTTAAAAATGTTAAATACGCACATAATCTCTACAAGTTGATTATGAAAATTATGAAAAGAAAAAGTTAATAAAAAAAGTGGCCGCTGAAAAAGTAAAAAAGAAAGACGCAAAAAAACAAAAAAGAAAAACAATGAAAAACAAGAAGAAAAAAAAAAAAGAAAAATAAACAATGAAGAATCAGCCCCTCCCTCAAAAAAAAAACCGGGAATTGAAGGATGAAAAATGAGGATTAGAGGAAGAAATTAGTGTTTTAGATTGTTGGACTAAGGTAGAAAAAGTAAGTTTTAATTTATATACACATAGATTAAATTAGGTAATAAGTTAAAAAAAAATAGGATAAATTTGATAGCATTATTACCTTACATGATATACAATCTAATTTTTTCAAATATATTTATAACACCCCTTGGATGTTTATTTGATAGGTAATATGTAGTTAAGCTTTTTATTGAAAAAGCGCAGTGAAAAATTCAGTGAAGAAAAAAAGAGTACATATCTAATAATACACATTTTGACTACCTCATTAAAAACTACGAGGAAAACTACGTAATTTTCAAAACTTTGTAAAGAAAAAAAAGAGTACAATGTGTATTAACTCCCCATAATGAGAACATCATTGAATATTTGCATCTCGATCTTGTGCACCATCTTCTTGAAAGTTGCGGTTGGTAGAGATTTGAGTGAATAAATCGATCAGCATTGTCGCAGGCAGATACATTTGTAGAGGTGATATCCTCTATTCTTTTGGAACTCATGTATGTAGAAAAACTTTGGCAATGTGCTTCATTCTATAAATCCTCCCTTTAGTTGTGTTACATGGAAATTCCATTATTTAAATATATAAAATTGTGGGTATTTTTGTCACATTTCCAAACCACATTTTCTCTAATAAGATGTATCATGGACCTCAACCACACACATTTTCGGATTGCTTCATGAATAACTTCTATTATCTCGGCATGATTTGATAAATTGACCATAAGAGATTGCTTTGTAGATCTCAGATATGGCGATACATTCACATGAACACGTAGCGATTTGAGATCGAGTTTTGTGTGGACAAGGTAAATGCCACCACCTCAATATATCTCAAATCAGGAGCTGCAATTGTTAGAATAAAATAAGTTCATATCTGTAGTTCCTTTTAGATACCGCATTATGTGTTTGATCTCGTTTCAATGTCTTTTAGTAGGAGCAGAACTATACCTTTCTAACAAATTAACCGAAAAGGAATTATACCGGGTCTTTTAGTGTTAGCCAAATTCATTAGTGCACCAATTGCACTAAGATATGGTACTTCGGGACTAAGAATTTTTGTTCTTTTATTGAAGTCGGAATGGATCCTTATTAAGTATCAAGTATTCGAATAACCATCGGATACTTAATGGATGTGCTCGTCCATATAAAATCTTTTCAACATCTTTTACGTATAGGCAAATTGATGAACAAAGATACCTTTTGTCAAATGCTCAATTTGCAAACCAAGACATAATTTTGTCTTTTCAAGATCTTTTATCTCAAATTCATGCTAGATAATCAATTGCCCTTTGAAGCTCATTGGAGTTCAATAAAGTTTATGTCATCAACATAAACAACAAGTATGACAAACTCAATGTTGTTTTTATAAAAACAGGGCAAATTTAATCATTTATATAAACTTTCTTAGATAAATATTCACTAAGACAGTTATACCACATGCATCCAGATTACTTCAAACCATACAATTGTCACGCCCGCGCCAGGGGGTATGGTAGCACACAGTGCCCTAGACGGACCGGACTACTAGGCGGGCAGGCGACATACGGTACTGACTAGCTCTATCTCGGGTTCTGGAAACGAAAGGGCTATATAGCGGTGTAAACACGGCCTCAGGCCATACGGGCCTATAGCCACACAGCCTGTAATAACATACGACCCGAACATCTAAAACTTAACGGGTAAACAACGCTACGTGGCCAGAGCAGGTCACCACTATTATCAAACTATGGCCTCACACGACCAATCGTAAAAGCAGAGATACTAAACGGACTATACAATTGCACGACCGACTTAGCCGACACGAGGAGATAAATAAACAATGCAAGCCTCGTATGAGTAATGATAGAAATGATCGGGACGGGGCCACAGACCTACCCATACGTACATCCAAAGAAAAAAAGAGCTACACCTCCGAAAATCAGACTCCGGATAACGAGGAGCCGACAACTCAACGGTGGCCCCGGAATCACGAGGGATCGCCTCCTCGTCTATAATTACTGCGGGCAAGTAATCACGGCCAGCTGACGTCGATGCGGGCAGTGCGAGTGTGCAAAGCAAGCTGAAATAACATAACTAAAAAGAAGCCCGAAATAAGACGGCATAACTAGCAAATTTGTATAGAGAATGGCGAATCTTGAATAAGCCAGAAATGAAGCTGGATCATGCTTTACGTGCGATAAGCGGAGCGTGCACATGCAACGACGGCCTGGCTGTCCTATTAATATATATAACACGTAGATAGATATACAAGTAGCAAGCAAGAACCAGTACCAACCCCCATAAGCCGGATGGCACCAAGCAACAAACAATCTAAATACCCCTACCCGAGTCAAAACACATAAAAATAAGTCACTCCACTCATCTGCTCCCTTGGAGCTCCCTCTGAAACCCCTGGGTCTTCGGCTCGGAGCCTCGGCCTCCGGTATAAATAGCAGTGTCGTCCAGGAGGACCATGTAAACGATATGAATGAGTCTGGATCCGGACACAAACTCAGCCAGGGCTATCACGAAAGCAGACTACACACATGGCGAATGTGGAATGTGCCAGATAGGGTCTTTGGTTCCACTGGACACAAAACTCAACGAGGGCTATCGGCTTGGGCCTTTTTGTAATTCGATTAGACTTCTATGAGCTTCATCCATCTTCGTCCAAAGTGAGACGGCATACCCTCCTTGGAGTGACGGAAACCCACTCGCTCGGTGGGCGACACGATTACCAACCGGGTGCGAGGACGCTCAATAAGGGGCCCTCACGCCACAACAAGTCTCAACAAGCAAATAGCCATATAAATAGCAAGCATGTATAGCGAAAAGATTATCTGAAAATTGATTTTCTTATTCGATCTCTTTCGGCCTGGGCGATTCTTTGCGGCTATATTGATTAAATCTTTCTTTTAAGCACATTGGCTAATACGCAGCCAATATCTCGTCTGTCATGGGTATACTTTACTAGCTTATATTACGAAAATGCTGTTTCTTTTATTCTATAACATGCTTGCTAATCATACAATAAGCTATTACGAATGCAGGTGCTAACTCGCCCTTTGGCGCGTGCTTTTCTATCTTCGGTGAAATACGATGCGTGCCTTGGCTTAGGTATGTCTTGAAACACTCAATTCTCGGCATTCAACTCCGGAGTACAAATACGGAGTTTACTATGATTCACAAACTACGACTTACTAACTTAGAACGAAGCCGCGACCTTAACCTCGGGATTATCAGAAGCTGTCAGGATGAGCTCAGTCGATCCTCATATTTCTCTGTTTGCATTTATATATACATCAGTGTACTAAATACAACATTATTACAGAATGACGTCACTTTCGATATAATTATCGTCTAAACTTAGGCTTATCGAAGAACGGTCAGCTTCAAGCTATTTTCGGAAGTCCCGGGAAGGGAGAAGTATTCACTTTACGGCTAGGAGCACTTTTATAGACACTAGTTTGGAGCAATTCTACTTACCTTAGTCCGGTAGCTCGTCGATTCGTCGGCCGTATTTACGCTGAAACAAAAGCCGTAGGAATGCTCCTGTGCTAAATACCTCGGTATTCGAGGTTAATTTGAGTTTTGGACCGCGTTTGGCGGTGTAATTGATTGAAAATTATCAAAGGAACTTGTCCCTCCTCTGTTCTCGCGACTCTTTCTGGAAATTATGATATGCTAAAGGAATAAATCGAAGTGGGGACTTTATATATAAGTTGGACTTATAAGTCGCATTCGGGGAATGCGCATTCAGGGAATGCGATTTATAAGTCGCATTCCTGGAATGCGATTTATAAGTTGCATTCCTGGAATGCAATTTATAAGTCGCATTTTGCCTTGCGACGTGCCGACTTAGCGCTTGTCCGATCTTTCCCCGGGCCTTTTTCTAGCATGTATGGCTTTCAAATATTCTTAACCAACACGCGAATAGGCCATCTATGTGCTGAAAATTTACGGGGTGTAACAACAATGATATTTGCAATCTAATTAAATATATTTCTCGATTTGAATGATATGATTTAGGCATCTTAAATTCTTCGATAATTTTCATATATATCTCATTATCAAGTGATCCGTATAGATAGGTTGTAACCACATTCATCAAATACATTACAAGTCTCTCATGAACAAAGAAACTAATAAGATAACACAACATTATTGCATCCAAAACTAGTGAGTATGTTTCTTCATAATTGACACTAGGCATTTGTGAAAATCCTTGTGCAACAAGGCGTGCCTTATACCTTTGTATTTCATTTTCTCATTTTCCTTTTCGCACAAAGACTCATTTATACAAGTTTAATATCATTAGGTGTTTGAGCTGTAAGTCCACAAAATTCATGTCTGATAAGTGAATTTAACTCTGATTGAATTGCTTCTTGTCATTTTGGCAAATTATTTCTTTGTCGACATTCTGTGATAGATTGAGGTTTAAGATCCTCACTATATTGCATGATTTTTGTTGCAATATTATATGCAAAGACATAATCCACCACTATTTTCGATCGATTAATTTCAGCATCACTTGAATCTATGGATATTTCCTCATTTTCTTGAGTCTTAGGCTCATTGATTCTTTCATCGATATCAAAATTGCGCAAGTCTTAAACTTTCATATGTGGTTCATTCGTAGTGTCATCTTGAGCATTTCTTTTTTTTTTAGAATTTCAATCCTTAGAACCCGATGGTCTACCACGCTTTAGGCGTGCTTCGGACTCATTAGCTATGGCACTAGTAGATGGTACTAAAGGGATATCAATTCGAATTGGGACATTCTCTGCAGAAATATGTGATTTAGTAATCCTTTTCAAATCTGTAAATGCGTCTGCCATTTGATTTGCAATTTTATGCAGGTGAATAATTTTTTGTACTTGTTGCTCACAAATAGAAGCACGTGGATCAAGATGAGACAATGATGGATTTTTTTCACAAATTTTTCCTTTTGATTTCACTATTTTCTCGCTCTAATTTTAGAAAAATTGTCTCATCAAACCAACAATCTGCAAATCGAGCAGTGAACATATCTCCAGTTAATGTTTTAAAGTAGCAAATATTAGAGGACGATTCAGACCCAATGTAAATTCCCAACCTTCTTTGGGACCCATCTTTGTATGATGTGGTTGTGCTACAGGCACATATACAACACATTCAAAAATTCTCATATGACATATATTAGGCTCTTTTTTTCAAAATCAATTACAATGGAGAAAATTTATGATAATTTATCCGTCTGAGACGAACACGTGTTGCAACATACAAAATCGCATGACCCCAAACAGAAGCGAGCAACCAAGTTTTCATAAGCAATGGTCTTGCTATCAACTGCAGATATTTAATTAATGACTTGGCAAGGCCATTTTGAGTGTGAACATTAGCTATATGATGTTCAACTTTTATCCTAATTGATAAGCAATAATCATTAAATGTTTGGAATGAAAACTCTGTAGCATTATCAAGGCGAATGGACTTAATTTGATTATCAAGAAATTGTGCTCGTAACCGTATTATTAGTGCTAATAATTTTGCAAATGCCAAGTTGTGAGATGCCAATAGGCACACATAAGACCATCTAAAAGAAGCATCTATTATGACCATAAAGTATCTAAACGACCTACAAGGTGAGTGGATAGGTCCACAAATATCCCCATGTATACGTTCCAAGAACGCAAGGGACTCAATCTCAACCTTTGTTGGTGATGGTCTCACAATTAACTTACCTCGATAAGAAGCAGTAAAAGATTCACCATTTGAAAGAACCTTCAAGTTCTTTAGTGGATGACCATTTGAATTTTCTATAATTCTTCTCATCGTTATAGATCCAAGATGTCTCAGACGATCATGCCAAAGTACAAAAATATTGAAATTAGTAAACTTCTGATTTACTATAGAATGTGCCTCAATTGCACTAATTTTTATCTAATACAAGCCAGAAGATAAAGTAGGAAACTTTTATATAGCACATGTCTACGACCCAGAGACATTCTTGGTGATACCAAGATATTCAAGATTCATCTGATCAATTATATTGATATGATAATCATTTCACGGATATCTTTAAAACTCAATAAGTTTCTCCAAGACTTAGAAGAAAATATAACATTATTTATGATGAGTTTAACTCCCTTAGACAAGATTATAATGGCTTTTCCAAAGCCTTCAATCAAATTGGTACTACCAAAAATTTTAGTAACATTTATCTTGCCCATGTTTAAATGAGAAAAATATTTTTCGTCTTTGAATATCGTATGTGTTGTACCAGAATCAATCAAACAAATATCTTCATAATTGGACAACTTGTTTTGAGAATTATCCATATTTTAGCCTTTCAAATTTTGAGATGGTAGAGTTAAAAAATCACTATTTTCCCACTGTAAAATGTTAAGTAGTTATTCCCACCGATTATCGGTAGGAAAAGAAAAAATAACAGTGTTTCACATGAAAAAATCATGAAACTTCCCACTATTTCAAAGAGAAGCTGTTTCTCACCATGCGTTTTCCCAGTGAACTGGTTCGATGAAAAATGAGTGAAAAATTATTTTTTATAACACAAATTTTTCATTGATTTACGGTGGAAAAAATCTTTATTTCTAGTAGTGAGTCTCATGCTGATTACATGTTATGAAATAATAAAGCATGAGGAAGAAAAATATTGTAGAGAAAGAGACAAGAGTTGTTATTTTTTTTGAGAGATTAATTATAATGAATGAAAACCCCTTTATCTGTAGGGGAAAATTAACTTGGTCCCAAAATTACTAATTCTAATTTTTATTCTAAGAAATAAACATTCGTCATAATTAGAAAAGATATTTATAACATGTATAAATATATAAATTTCACATAAAATTAAAATAATGGGCGCTCCAGCACCCAATATCAGGATTTCCTCAGTGTGTGTGTGTGTATATATGGAAGGAAAATTTTCATTTATGTTATGTAAATATCAAAATAGACAATCAAATAATTACATGAACTGTATATTTCTTTCAGTTGCTTAAAGAAATATTATCAACCTATATCTTCCGTTTTACATCTATTTCTTAATTGAATCAATTGAACAAACAAATTAACATCTAAAAATGAAAGAAAATATCAAGAGACAAATAGCAATATGAAGATCCAAAAGTAAAAAACTCAATACACTCATATTAATTCCTTTTATCCTTCAAAAAGAAAGGAATAAATCTAATTATAATTTTACTAATGTTTTTTTTCCTTAACATATCAAGATTTTTTATTGTTTTTTAATTCATCACATAATCACTAGCCATTAAATTGTTTCTTCTTCCTCCTCCATTTTCTGTAAAGCTTAGTTATTTGTCTATATAAGAATATCAGTTTATTCAAACTTCTTCATCAAATGCAAAAGGGACAAGAAGGTGTATCAGATTGAAAGCAATGAATAAATCATGGACACTAGAGAAGAGGAAGGACGTGAGAACAAATAATCTTAAAAATGTATAATATTGTATAATATTGAATAATGTTGTATACTATATGTATAAACACTGTCGCGATTTTTTTTTCCGTAGCTATGTGAGTATAAATTAAAAATATGATTATATAAATGTAATATTGTATATTAGAATATATATTTTTGAAAATATCCCTAAAAGTAAATTTCGTACTATTATAAATAGCTAAATATTAATTTGGAGTGTAGGAAAAATAAAAAGTTAATTAAACATTTTTTGTCTTTATATTATCTTTCAAATTTGTTTAACCATCGAATAAAATGGAAATTTTTTTTTACAAAAAATTCAGCATCTTTTGGAATATCATCCTTCTTATTCAGGTTCAACCATATCTAGCATGAGGCATGACGACGACATATTGTTATAAAATACAATTGCTCTTTGCCTAAAATTTTGTCACATCACATTAGCTTTCATTAGATTCTCATGAAGTAAAACATTATCTTCAGGGATTTTTGTTTGTTGAAACATTATTTTTAAAGAATTGCATTACAAAAACCAAGATTACATTTACAATTGAATTCTCAAAAGTATACACAGAAGTTTGAAAATCACTAGAAAATAATTATATAACTCACTTGTTTCAAAGAAGTGATCATCTCATGTACTCTCTCCATCTGATTTTGTTTGTCCGCTTTACTAAAATAAATAAATATTTTTATCACTTAATTTCTAATTTACCCTTATTATTAACTATATTCATTGTACAAAAGGCAGGTGCATTGTTACTTGGCCTTAAGAGGTACATTGATAATGGCTTCAACATGATCATATGTGAAACCGATTCTCTGATAGTATATAACTCTGTAAATGACATCTGGACGGTTCCTTGGAGGATTGAAGACACTATTAAGGGTATCAGAAGATTAGTCACTAACTACGACATCACTATCAAACATTGCTTTAGAGAAGCAAATAAAGTTGCTGATAATTAATTGGCTGCTATTAGACACAATGAAGAGAGCAATTGTATATAAGAAGAGACCAAGTATGCTCAGTCATGAGCCTCCTTGATCTATAACTTCGGGTTACTATTTTGCTTAGTTGGTAGGCTTTTCAGCCAACTAATGATTTCACTTCTTGTAGCAAGTAGGTCAGGCATAGCCCCCTTTTTGCAAAATTATTCTTCTAAGTGGAAATTAAATCGTGACTCCGTTTAAAGAAAAGAATCTCATGAAGTACAAAGAATTTTGTTTGTTGAAATATTATCTTTTAAGAATTGAAGTACAAAAATCAAGATTAAGGGTTTATTCAGTACAGAGGAAAATATTTTCAGATATTTTTTAATTTTTCTCTTATTCGGTTTGTTAAGATTTTGCAAAACATTTTTTCTAGAAAAATAAATTCTTTCAAAACGAGAAAAATGACTTTTCCTAATGGAAGTAGGGAAAAAACAAGTTCCACGAGTGACAATCTACTTTGACTATGTCCTCCCACCTTCCAACAAAACCTCATCTTCACCCCAACTTCAGCTAATTCCACCCCACACCCCGACCCTTTATCCCACCTTCCATAATATTTATCTAAATTATATNAATTATATATAAGTATTTTTAAAATGATATTATACATCGAACACAAAAAAAAAACACTTATTTTTCAAAAAAATATTTCTTTCCATATCGAACCCACCCTAAGCTGAATTCTATAAAGTACCTTTACTATGAGCAGTTCCACATCCACATCTGCAGGTTGATATGCATTTTGTTTGATATTGTTCATTAGAAAAAATGGCCTGCAAATTAATATGCAAGATCAAATTAAGACTTTAGAATATTCCTAGCTACGACGATATTTTCTACGGATCGAAAGCTATCGCCTAATCTCTTTTAGCGACAGATTTAATAAAATAAAGATTATAATTCTAAAATAAGTGCACTATATATTTCAGAAGTTTGAAATTACTAGAAAATGATTATATAACTCAATTGTTTCTTTTATTAACAGATACATCATAATGAAGAATAATATCTCTCCTATATAATAACGCACAAGAACGGAAACAAGGAATATTTATTATTACTAGTGGCAAATGATTTTGTTATTGACAAAATATATGTATCACTCGCTATAAGGTGTTTTAATTAATTTGGCCAAGCCTGTAAATTAAGAGTAAGCCTTAATAACAGATCTTAATCTAAGTTAGGAATAATGTCGTAGTCACTAATTTTGCTCATTCTTATTGACTTCTTTGCTTTCCCAAAGTCACAATCATCATGAACATGTCAAAGAAAAGATGATATTCCTATGACTCGTCTCCTTTTTTTAGGTTATTAAGTTCCATCGGTGCTATGTCAATGATGATTACCCTTTCTCTATTTTCCTTACTTGAAATTGCTTCTTTACATTATTTTCATATTTTGATACAATCTTGTTGTTCCAGTCATATAATATCCGCTACTTGTTATTCATCAAGCATAAACCATTGATTAATATAGGGAGAATATCTAAAGACCTCTTTAAACTTGACGAATTTTCTTTAAAACCCCCGTAAACTATTCGTAGTCTTAATTACCCCCTAAACTTAGATATTTGATTATTGTCTTTAACCCTCTGCCTCATCTCATCCTAAGAAAGTGAGTTATACTCTCTTGCCATGTAGACTTTTTATCCACATGTCATTTTTTAAAAAATATTTTTTTACTTTTAAAAATTTATTAATTTTTCAATTAGTAAAAAAAAAAAACTTTATTAGACTCTACTTTTTAAGTGAACAAAGAAATTATTTTGCTAAAAACAATGAAATTATAATTAACTTTTTTTTACAGATTTTGCCTGAGAAAAAATTCATTGTCGAAACAGATAGTCATTATATCTGAGTAAATATAATAAAAATTATACAGTTGAAGCGTCAT